>PNEQ01080334.1:0-104211 GCA_003012365.1 Medauroidea extradentata
TCTCTCTCTCTCTCTTTCTCTCTCTCTCTCTTTCTCTCTCTCTCTCTTTCTCTCTCTCTCTCTTTCTCTCTCTACCTCTCTCTTTCTCTCTCTCTCTGAATAAGGTAGATGGTGCAAGGATACTACGTTGGACTCGCATTCTGGAGGACCTAGGTTTATTTTTCTACGCCGGCCATCCTGATATCGGTTTTCCTGCCATTGTCAGGTCTATTTGACAGTTTCCGTATAAATTTTAGCTGAAAAGGTTGTCATACCCTATAGCCTGATTTGTGTTCTGTTTTTAATAAGTAGCTAAAATTGATACTCCGGGCACGCTAGCTTAGTCCGATTGATTCTCGACAGCATTGATCTAACTAGAAATATTAAAAATCAATGACTTGCAGCTCAGTTTCAGTCGCAATATTGAATTTTATTATTTTTCGTTTTTTTTTTTAATTCTGAGAAGAAAAATGTTAAATAGGTGATTATATCGCAAATTCTATGTAATTTGAGCTACAATACAAGCATGGAAGTAGAGCTAGTAATGTATAGTCAGGTCGCCATTTGTCGGGCAAATTATGAATATAGAAAAATTTGCCACATACATTGCGGCGTAATTATACGTTAACAGCTAATTCGCAAGGTATGTACTGTAGCGAAAAGTAAATAGAATTCGAGGTATGATCGCATATTTAATATTTGTATTCTTAGAATTCCAAAAAAGCGAAAGTAATAAAATTCAATATGGCGACCGAAACCGAGCCTTAATTAAATACTGATGCAGTAAATATCCTAACTATGAAATTGTTGCCTAGTTCGGTTTCTCCGTGGTTAGCTATGTTACTCAGATGTTTGATTTGCGATCTACACTTTGATAACGAACCTAATTCGTAATCAACACGCATAACCAGAATAATTTGTGTAGGAAAGACTAGAACAGGGCATGGTACCTAATTTATCGCTGAAAACGTTTATTGAACTCTGTAGGAAGTTAAAAGTGAATTAAGAAAAAAAAGCCATCCTAGAAAACTGTTTTTGCCATATATTTTTAGTAAATATTTTGCCAAGGTGACGCATTCGTTTAGCACGAACCCTTGCTCTACAGAAAAGGTACGGGGACATAAAATAGCTCAGCATAAAGAAACGCATCATATTAGCAACATATTTGCTTACAAAGTTATACAAAATTATTTTATATTGCTTCTTTTTTATGTATTTAATTTAAAATTTCGATAAGAGTTTATAGTGTCCACTAATATTCCTCGCCGTCATTGTTTACTCAAGCTTGGCTAGTGGTCCTTGGTCATGCTGGACGTCATGTTGTATTTTATGTTCGGAGTGGAATGTAACTTGTTCCTTGGATGAGTATTTCATGTCAAGGCGATCGACTCGCACATTGGCTATACATCTTTGTGAACTTCAAGAGGTTTTTGACAAGGGTCCGCATATTTGACCAACTCTGTGATTCGAGACAGTATGTTGCATTGGAGTTTAGTAGTTAGTTGAACGATGGTTTTATTTTTTACTTGGCTTTACGTTTCGTCGACAGCGAGGTCAGTACAGACAACACAAAACTTCTGCACAAAGACAGGAACTAGGAAAGGAATGGCCATGGCACATGCTAGGGAACCATCCCAGCATTCATATGTAACGATTTCGGGAAAACAAGATGGCTGGAGCTGGGAATCGACCCCGGGCCCTCCCGAATGCGTGTCCAACGTGTTATCGTTGTGCCACCTCGCTCTGTGTTGAGTGGTTGTAATTTTACTTTGAACATTGCGTCCGCTTAGGACATTCCGAATATGACATTACAAGTTAACAAACCCCTCCTATGAGACGGCAGACGTGTTTTAAATTAAAAGTTAAAATATCGTCACGTGTACTTTCTTAAAGACACGAATACAAACTATAAAACGTACTGGCTTTCATAATAGGCGTGATACATTAACGTTGGAAATGTTAAATTTGCCAGAAAATGCAGTCGAATCTCTTTTACAGGACGTTGTACATAAATAAAAGCTAAAGACGTTAGTTAAATTCTACTTGTTTTTCGACGTCATTGCAGAAATAAAACTTAGGTAACATATTTATTAGATATTACGATCAAATACGTTATCGCCCCGAAATATTTGCTCACGAAGTTGATGAAGAGTATTTACTATGTCTTCTTTAAACGATCATGCAGCACGCAACATCAAGACTTTAAATATTATTTTTTCCCAGTAGAAAAGAGGCACCAATTTGAAGGACAACCTGTATATCTACGATAGAAGTCGCATTTACTACTGCAAATGTTGTTCTAATAGGAATATTTATGTCCTTAACAGCCACGCACATCGTTGCCGAATGTTGGGTAAGGGGGGAGGCGTAAGCCTACACCAGGGACCTATATACGTGTGCGACTGCGACGTGCCGGCGCCCTGTGGTTCATGGACGTCGTCCAGCATCCCGGCGATGCGAGGCATGCGTGCGCGGACACAGCACGGACAATAATAGCCCTCACCCCCTGGTTCGGAATCCCAACGTGTCCTCCCCCCAGGTATCCCTTCTTTCGGCCGCGCGTGTCATCCTGTGGGTTTTTGGTTAGTCTCTCTTCAGTACCCGTCTTTTTTAGGATTCGACAAGGCATAGGACATAGCATTGTACGGTCGTGTACCGTTGTCATTGCTTTATTCCTGTAACCACCCTCAGGAGAAAAAAATACTTACGTCATTGGGAGAGTTACTAGTCAAAAAATTGAGAAATGTAAGGAAGGTATGACATTAACTTTGTCATGACAGACGGAAATTTAAGATAAAACTGTGAATGGAACTTACGAAAAAACAAAGAACGCTCCGTAGATTCTTTCAGTTTTTCATTTCTCATTGCCCTCTTCCATTTCTTTTCATGGCCTACGAGTCAGTGGCTCGCTACCTATCATATGTCCTTCATTTTCTTGCAATTTTATGAAATCCAAGCGTAACATTTACCCTACGTGGTATTTTATTGGTTAAACTTCTCTCTTCCTTACCGACCATTTTAGCGACTTCCGAGTCGTTCACCATGGGATTGTCAATATCTTATCAATAACTGTCGATTTCTTTACTACATGTCTGCTGATGTCGAAAAGCATGCAACCCACTCCGGAGAGTTTGGATGTCGAGCATATGCCTTTATTTGTTTACACATACAAATATATATTGCATTTTTAACGGCTGAATGAAGCCAACTAAGAAAGTGTGACAGATGCAGTTTTATTTCCGGGATGTGGGGCGTGGATTAGAGTCGGGAGTTGAGACAGAGCCAACAGTGTCGTTAACATGTTCTCTTCACACGTCGTTGAATAGACACGCTCGTCGCGCTTGTTCTCGCGTTGTCGTGGTTGGGATTCCAATATCTTACCTTGGCCCGTGAATGTCTCGTGATATTCGTTGGGATAGGGCACGGCAAGCTATGTGTACTCGCTCATAGTCACTACTCCTTCAGCGACCGTTATGCTTAATTGATCACTGCCACAAATTGCCGACACTGCTGTAAAAATACTGCATTGTTTACTTTAGTCTGGGATGGGTCACTGGGAAAGTCATTAATGCATGTTTTTCGCAAGCTTGACGAATGTAAAATAAGTTGAAAGAATCAAGGCTGAGAAGCATTGATTTGTGTAATTGTTTACCGATAGTTTAATTACAATGTTTTTCGGCATATATTATCGAGGATCGCGGGTTTACGTGCATATGTCCCATTCGTTGTGTAATTGTAGGTAAGTATGGATCAGTTTGAAAAGTAACTTTATTAAAGAAAGCGTAATCGTGTAAAATTCGTGGAAGAATTCTGACGTTTGGTTGACTTTGGCAGTTTTTATTTTGTTTACAAATGTGTATCCTATCTCTCGCCAGGTCTCTCAGTTAGGCAGTGCCCACGACTAGTGAGGTTCTTGGGGTCCAATGGGGAACCGGAACCAGTTTTGGCCTGCACTGTATCAGTTGGACACTGAAAGACATCGCAGGTGAGTGTGTCCCAGATCCTCTGAACTGTATAGGATTAAGAGAACAAGTGCACGGTAACTACGTACAGTTGTGCGAAGTTTTGACGTTGCGTTCGGCGTAAAACTAGCAGGAAATTAAGTTAAAGAAAATGCCGTGTAGGACAATACCAATCACGGTGATTTTGAACAGTCAATGGTAATGCTCATTGCTATTGTTAGTGCTGGCCGTGTGACGATATTAGTATATAAATACGTTAATTTGAAAATCACAGTATTTAAGAGTTACAAAAATGGTTTGACAATATCTCATAAAATCCTTAAAATATCTTCCAGGATACATTTAGACTGCCATAAATGTATTGCTAGCTATTATGTTTGAATCATCAACCTCCCAGTTAGTGCTAACACGAACCTCTATGTTGTTTACAATACTGAAGTATAGGCCGCGTCTGAAATGTTTTCCCCGTTCCTGTTTTTGGTTGATAGGTTGTCTCGCCTGGCGAATGATTGGTAATATAGTTTATCACGCGTATTATTATTTTTTGTTAGAAACTGGTAAATTTGATAACGTACTTCTATATAGGCCTATTTAAAACTATATAATGTAGTTTGGAAACATGTTTTGGGGCCGCTCTGAATGGCTTAATAACGGTTTTAAAAACCCCCACCTGGACAAATTCCCATTATGATTCGTAAAGCAGAGATATGAACGCTTTAGTTTGACTTCACATCTAACTTTCAATCAACAGTGTTGTAGGGTGACCGCTGTAAGTCGTGTGGAAACAGAATGCTGCGGAAACGCTGCGCTTCCTTAGTGTCCTTCGCGTAAAGGCGGTGTTATTTTTAACGCCCGTACCTGTATCGCCTATATCGTTTGTCATTGCATTCAACATTGGACAGACATCGCACGAGGACTTCTCTAAAGGTTTGTACAGCGCGCGCATGGTTCACTGCACATGCACGGTCGGGTTTTCGTCTCGTTACACACAACTTTATTTGTACAAGGGCAGGATCTAGGAGAGGAATCTGTTGTAGACTATGATTAAGGAACCGTCCTAACATTTGCGTGGAGCGATTTCGGGAGACCGTGGAAAACCGAAAAAGGGTGCCGAAGCCAGTAATCGAACACGAATGCAGGTCCAGCGTGGAAAGCTGGAATCACAGTAGCCCGACAAAACCGACACAGCCCGAATATGTCACATTTTCAGCAACGACCGGTGAAAATCAACGTTACAGTTCTGTCATTCCGACAAAAAAAATTCCCGACGGAACGACGAAAGTAGAACCTATTTCTGGATTTTGTGTCGAGAAGGGCCTGCGCGGGAAAGAAATTTAATTCGGCAAAAATTAATTTTTTCTCGGATTTCCCTTCATTAGTAAATCTTGGTTATTGTTTGCGTGCAAGCTGTGCTATAGGCGTAGTGAAAGTATTTAAATTTTTTTCATCCAAGAAGGAAAAAAAAGGATAGTTCTGCAAGTTCACTGAGAGCGTATGAATTTCCTTTGTTGTGCCTTTTACTTTAAGATAATGTAAATAAGTTGGATAACATTGTACGTGCAATTTTATGGATTGTGTTTTATTCGATATAATACTTCACTTCGTGCAACGATTAAGTTTCTACCCAAAATGTCTGGTATCTAAATACATAATTCATGTACGATTATTTCGCGTAATTGTAATTTCCCAATATGGTGTTTAATTTCATTGAATCGTTTATATTGCGTTGTTATGATTTCGCACATTTATTTTAGAAAGCAGAATGATTAAATAAATAAATAGACAAAAGAAAACTCTTGACATTGCAACCCTACTGATGGCTACACCGATGACAGCTAGAAATTGTCGGGTTATTGTGAATGCTAGTCAGGAGATGTGAGATGTTTGTGGCGTTAAGACTGTCGTGCCCATCTTGTGTCGAATTCGTCGGGCGACGGTGACTCCGTCTTTACCGTTGCTCCTCGCTCGAATTGGGTGTAATAGTTAGCCGTGGAACTTTAGGCATCGTGGCACTTTGCCTCTAGGCTCTCTGTTTGGTGCTGTCAGGACAGTGGTAGACGCAGGAAGGATGCGGTCCTGGCAGTCCAGCCGTGCCGTTTCCTCTGTCACAATTCCTGCCACCGTTACCAGGAAGAGTCACGTAGCGCTGCGGTCGTGTGTCGGGGTCTGTCTGGCCAATCACACCGCGCACGGTTGTAGTCGAGTCACGGTCGACCCTGCGTGCGAGCAGGAAGCAAGTGTGTGGATGGAAGGCAAACTATGTTGTAAAATACATTGTTGGAAAGCCGTGTTATATCTACATAATTTTACAAACACACCTCGGTTGTATGAGGTTATATGGGATATATATGTGCCTGGGACATTTGCCCTCCCAATGTTGTCATTTAGTATAATGATTTCGCAAACGCAATTTTTTCGTCCATGTATCACTGTTTGAAATAAGTGCAATCATTATTTGAACACCTAATTTTAGGAGATTTTGTGTGTACAGCTACATACACATATATAATATTATTACACTACTTGAAGTTTAGCACGCCACAACCCCTCTTCCTTCCCTCTTTATGAAGACGTCTAGGCACGCCTGTTATACTTGATATCAGTAACGGTCAGATGTTGTTTCTCAGACAAGGTGAAGTGAGAGGGAATTACGGCCCTTTGAAGTGAGGTGAAGGGACAACCGCCTCAATGCCCGAGCTGAAATTCTAACCTAGGACCTCTCGCACCGTAGGCCGACCTCTCTCCCAAAGGAAATTCATTCGGGCGCAGCAATATTGGTCCTTTTTTTTATCCTGGAACCCTCTTGAGGACTGCTTTTCTACAAAACTTATTTCTGCTTTTACGTGGAAAATATTGTAAACTATCATAATTTGTCAATCTAGGCTGGTCTAGGCACTTCAAGAGTCTCGCAGGTCAATAGCGGTCTAAATTTCCCGAAAACCACAATGGAGCCAGTGGAATAACTGTTCCTAGGCAGAGTTTACCGTGTGAAATAAACTCCGGCGACCGATATCATTTTACAAAATATGTTGTATTTTTACTAAAAATATTTATTGGAAACTGGTTACCAAAACAGAACTCTTTTCTGTCCCTTCAATCAATTGCTGTACAAGTACAAGAAATTAGCTGTAAACATACGGAACTTAATTCGTAAGTATACGAGAATTTTTTAATTATAATTTACAAGAATTGCTTGTAAATTTTTTAAAAGTTAAATTTTTATCCAGTGTAGGGAGGAAACTTTCAAACTTTGACCTTTGTCAGTGAATTTTGGCACTTCTGAAAGTGCTTATTTGTATGTATCACACACGTTTCATGCAATACTAGGAGATATATTTGTACCTAAAGCTAACCTTGGAGATGTACACTCCACCGTACGTACAGTAGGCCTACATTTTATGAATTGTAAATACATAATCTTGATAGTAAGTGCTCAGATAACTGTCCAAATAAAAGAAAGACATCATAACTGAGATTCGTGTTATCTTTCTTGTATTGCTAATTTTTACCATCTCTATATCTGTACCTCGGAGGCATACGACACTATGTCCACTTTTTCTCAAAATGCACTTTTGACCATAAACATTACCACAGATTTAAGTACTTCCTAGTGATATACAACACAAAGTCTGTGAAGTGTCCAAAACCCACGTTTTTGGGTGTCAAACAGCTGAATTCACTAGTGAATCACTCTCTTCAAACTTCTCTCCTGAGAAATATGATTTTTGTGACATAGTGTGTTATGCCTCCGAGGTACAGATATATAAAATGAAATGCCCCACTCATTCATTCACTCATCAACGTACAGAGTCCAAGCCGCTGGACCTTGAAACGTGAAAGTTTCAACGTAGCTTCCCCTCACGGCGTAGGCATCCACTGAGGAAAATTTTTTGAAAATCGAAAATTATAGGGGTGAATAGGGACAAAACGTGTTTTAGCGAAATTCTCGATAACTGTCTAACCTGATAATATATTGTTGATATTTTTACTTAAAAACATTGCCTAAGTAAATGCGTATTCCATAATTTTTCGATTTTTCGAAATTAGGAAATTGAGTGGGTGAAAAGCCGTTCAATGTGTTTTCAATATTTCCTCTATTTCTCTTAAACAACATATGTATATCGTGGTGATCTTTACATCAGAATGGTGCTCATGTAAATATCTAAAAAGTAGTTTTAGGATTTTTCAAAATCCGTCCTTGAAAAGCGGCAAAAAATGAAATGTGGTTTTCAATTAATCATTCGTATCTCCTGAACCATTATGAGATATAGTGGTGGTTTTTGCTTTAAAATGAAGCGTACCTACGTAAATACCATAAGAGTAATTTCAGGATAAATTCTCTTTTCTTTCATGTTTGCGTACGTAAATACATACAAACCAATTTACGGTAGTTTGCAAATTAAAGATATACAGAGAATATAGTAACATCATCAATTAATACGTTAAAATTTAGTTACTCTTTTCTATAGTACACGCGGGCGAAGCCGCACGGGACAGCTAGCCAACAATATCGGGGACAATGTTTTTCTTACAGCTTATCGGTAGCAACAAATTTTGTTGTTTAAAATTTCTACTAAGTTCGATTGAAGCTCTAAACATATTTTTGATGACATTTTCGTTCACTTTATATTTTATGTTCTACTGCTGAAACTCGTTATAAATTAAAATTCACGACACACTAAAAACATGTCACCTAATGTAATATGGTGGTTCACACGGAATAAAATTGGGCGAGGTAGACTTACTTAATAAAATATATCCCTTCATTGAAATTATTTCCCAGTTTTTAAATTGTTTGAAAAAAAAATCTTTTATGTGAAATCATATTTTTTAAACGCAAAAACATTTCTGTGAGTAAAGCGTTAGTTCTTTATATTTTATCTCAAGGAATGTTTTATTGACATGAATGACCTCATTTGTGTAAGTGAATTAGTTTTATTATAGAGTAAATTCCACAGAGAGTAAAATTTCGATTTTGACATATCATTAAAAAAACCACACGATATAAAAGTATTCTACGGAGAAAATAACAAAGTCTGAACAGTGTTCGTTGCAAAAAAAATCATTATTTTAGAGTTGCATGGCTCTCGAAACCTGTGTATAACTATACTAATATGAAAAATTGAGTAATCATAGACGCCAGTTTTTTCTAACTTTTTGGACAGAAAACAATCTTGTAGCTGCCCCGAAGTCTCATCTTAGCTCCGGTATTACATTTACGGTGGAAGTGTTTCCTGGCAATCGTGCACGCTAAAGGTCTCACGCTCTTGTGGGTAACGAGATCGGGCAGATGAGGGCTCTTACCATTCACGGCCCAAATCATAGTTTGAACACCAAATGAAAGTAATTGGTTCACAACTAATTACACCAGGATTTCCCACTGTGTTTGTTCTTGTATGCCGGGTGACGCGATTCCTCGAGGACATTGGTGCACGGGGAATAATGATAATACAATCTTCGCATGAATTTGACCATTTAATTTGATTGGTGGAAAGTCTGTATCTAAGTATAGCGCACGTCTCAATCTGAGTTTTACATACATCCGGTTAGTACATTTTAAAGTACGGCAGTGCTTAAGAAACAGTATTATTAGGGAGCATAATTTTGTCCGAAGTGTTTTATTGTACGTTGGCACAATGGATGCATATGGAATACTTGCGTAAAAAACGTTTTTACGAACACACTGCAACGAGTTTTGAGTGCGTTGTATATACGCGGGGCCGTCTCCGCCCGCATCACACGTGCCAGTCACCCGAGCGTGCCACTGACCTCACTCGCGGGGCAGTTATCTGCCACCAGACCGTCGCCGCAGGTGGCGCAGCGTGTGGACCGACCGATCAGCTTCCTCGCCGTGTCCTAATTATGCTTCCTGCCACACTACCGAGCCCAGAGAGCGAGTACAGGCCGAGACACAAGTCGCCGAAGCTCTTGCCAGGGTAAGAGTGCGGCGGCAGTCAGCATTTCAGGTAGCACTCACGAGGATAGTCATTAGAGGAGCGAACGAAAGGTTTCAACCGACAAGAAACTGAAGGAGGGAATCGGTCGTTGCCTTTAGTTACACCGGAGAAAACATGTCAAAACAGATATTGAAGTTTTTAACTCGTACACATTATGGGACGTACGTGAGTTTGAAAAGTTGAGCATTTATACTACAAAAGTCTTGGTAGCATCAGTATAGGTCTGACTGTTCCCTAACATAGGAAAGCTACCGTTCATTTATGGGAAAACAATTTTATGTAGTGCCTAATTTTAACACTCCTGTGTATGGGTGTGTTATATTTACATTTTCTGGACGGTGTAAGAAAAGCCCTGGTCCCGGCATTCGTCTAGAGTTGTTTCGGAGATCCGCGCAAAACATAAATCATGATGGCCGCACTAGGAATCAAAGTTGGCTCCTTCCGAATGTGCGACTAGTGTCTTACCATCTTGCCACCTCGCACGGTACATGATTGCGTTACTCGTCTTATTGAGGTATGTTGTTCGCACTGTATTTGCATACCGCCATTTTTTATTTTTTACCTACTTTTACAGGCCTTGCGAGGGGACGTAGTGACAAGACATTGATCTCTGTATTTATTGGGGGACCCGTCTTTGTTTCCCGAAACTGCCATCAGAATTTAGGCTTTTTCCTTTTTTTCCGAAGCTACGCGGGGTACTCGTAATGAAAACTCCTCTTCGATGGCGCAAAAGACTATTCCAAGTTCACACAGGGCTATCAATATAGCCTTGCGGTTGCATAGCGCGCACATAATCTAGAACAAAAATTGCGCGTAAATGTGGGTCCCTTGTTAAATGAAAGTGGACAGTTGTGCCACTAAGTTTCGTGACTAAACATTTCACGCGGGATATCATAAACGATCTCCACAATTCCTGGGATGTTTGAGGGGTGATTTTTCTTGATTCTTAATGTAATAAATAAAAGGTGTGATGAATTACCTTCAATATCTAAAGATTACATTTTACGATTAAGTGCGTATTGGTGAACTAAATTGGTACTAACAGTTATTTTATCTTTATTACATGATGAGAGATGATTGCTGTCAAAATTTTTAAACCAGCCAATTCGGAACTAGACCTTAAGAGGGCGTGGTACATAATTCAACGCTAACAGCATTTATCTATAACTGTAGGTTTCTTGAAGCCGATTTGCGAAAATTAAACAATGACAATTCTAGACAATAGTTTTAGACAACGTTTGAAACAAAATTGTTTCCAGTGTTACGAACTGCTGAGGCACAATCTATGACGCCAGAACCTCGTGCATTTAGCTGCGGCGCAAGAGATCACGTGTAACGGATTAGTAATTTTGGATAAACATTTACTCATAAAGTTGGCAAATTCCATTATCTAGGATTGTCACTGAGTATTTTATTCATATTGACTTCGAAAAAAGCGTAGAAATCAATTGATGTTTTCAGCGTTTATGTATCTACCATGCACTCTTTAATACTTCGAATACAACATGCGTAACGAAAGTTAAAGTAACCAACGAAGTCCCTATTAAAATTTTTCAAATAAATCTTGCCGAACTTTGAATCGGGAAGAATCCAAAGATAAATGCAGCCTGATTGGTGACAATAAAGCCACGTACGGGGCGAGTCGCTGACGAGATGATTGTCCCCGTATACAGGCGATGAAGCAGGTTGTGAGTGAGCAAGATCGACCTTAGTGCCGCAGGCAAGCGGATAGAACTTTATATCACGTTTGCAAGAATGTGCGTAGTTAGAAAATTCTTATTACTTTCTTAACTGCAATTCGATCTGCAACTATAACGGAAAATAAAAATTTATGGTGTCTAAAATTCTATCGGTGTGTATTCTATTCCGTAGTTAGGTTAAAGTTCCAAAAATTTACCCAGAAGAAAAGTTATGACAAAATACAAAATTTCAAAATGGTGACTTATCACTCAACTCTTAAATGAGGAAGTAACAGTGACGCAGCACGTTTCGATACAGTCGCCAAGGTTGTGCTTGCTGTAGTTATTTTATTGTTCTTCCGCCGACAAATGACGTATGGTGTCAAGGTTACTTACGCGTTTCGATCAATTAATTTGTCAAACGTAAGCAGTCTCCTCATAGAAATCCTCACCTGGCGCATGATTTATGATGTAGCGTGTCACTTGTGTCCTCTACTACTAGAAACTGACCAACTTGTTGGTACTGTGTTTATCTAGTGAAAGGACACACACTTCAAGCTATTTTGTTATGTATTTTAAAATTACGTCCGTCATATGGGGAACTATATGGGTCCCTCATGAAAACAGCAGTTTCTGACTACTGTAGCTGAAAAAAAAAAACCTGATTTGTAAAACCGAAAACACAGGAGCTTTTGCTTGACTTTGTCATAATTTCTACAAATAAAATTGTAGGTTGCCGTTTACAAACTACAACAACAATCCGGCGGCTGCTTCTCTTTTGGACGACGTACATTCATTCGCGACACTATTAGCACGGTTGTCTCATGTGCGGTACCTGGCCTCGAGGGTAAGACGAACACACAGGTGTTTGCATTGTCAGATAACACTGCCGCGCGCGCTCTCTCTCTCTCTCTCTCGCTCTCTCTCTCTCTCTCTCTCTCTCTCTCTCTCTCTCTCTCCCGAACTCGCCACTTTCGTCATGCCAGCCATTTGCATTGTGCGGTGTGTCTGCCGCTATCAGCGACTCGCCGTTATCATGCCGGTTGTTACAGATACGAGCTATGTCTACTCACTGCCGCGACAATCATGTGACCTACTTCGTACACCTACTACTGCGGCTCTGTTGGTCACACATGATAAGACACTTGTGCCACAGGACAAGTAAAAAACAGACGTCTCTACTAGTTTATGTTAAACGGAGGTATAAGTCCACATTTTGAATTTATGTTTCGTAGGCGCATAAAATATGTACGTACAGAATTCCTGACGTCACCAGGAATTGTATGCTAGTTGTGTTTCGGCATCTGAAACAGTCATAAGTAATTCATAAATATTCTACTTCGTACGTTTCCACAGGATGGACTAATATAGGCATTCCATCAATGCAATATATTCCTGCTGTGTGTGGAATTTATATTAATGCTACTCTTCAGAAAATAATAAGTTTGAGCTGTCCCTCTCCCCATGAAATAATTTTATGTAAAAAAGAAAATGCAGGGATGGGGTCAGTTCCAAATTTCGGTATGTGGTATGGAGTTTGAATGCTGAGAGAATACAAAATATGTCTGTAATGTTATTTTTTTTTTTTTTTTAATGTTTACCATTGCTGAGGAGGAGAGGGGGTGCATTGGCAAAGCTCCGGGAAGTTGCAGCCCTCCTTTCTTCCCCCGAAAGGATGCTCGAAAAATAATATTGCCCCTACTTCGGGAGGTGTGACATTAGTTATTTTTTTACAAGTCTTTAGAAATCAATATAACTGTGGCAATATTGGGAAGTGGATTTTTCCAATCCTGTTAACACGCATTTCGCCAGGGTGATGCGTTTTTGATGAACTTTTCATTACCCTCAATTATATGTATCTTTTGATCTGGCGGAAGGGGCGATTCTCAAGGGAATCTTGATTCTGGCGAATTTTTTCAGAGAACGTTGACAATAACTGTTAGGCCTAATTGAGATTGTATTGTTTTAATTTTCGGTATGTATTTTCTCCCGATAACCTTCAGTTTTCAACAAGCTGTTTTAGATTATTTATGTCCTGTGTTCTCTTAGTAAATACTGCAAATGTTAGTAAACAGAAAAGCACCTTTGTTTAGTTGATTCATTTGACACCTCATTGTGTTGTTAATGCCTCAGCCTGACAAGATTTGTTCATGAGTCTTATTAGAGAAAAAAATCAATATGTACATTTTTTTCATTGTTCTTTAAGTATGCATTAAAGTTTTGTAAGGGGGCTTACCGGGTAGCAGGGGAACTTAAGAAACCTACAATTTCTACTTATTTAGAGACCGTCAGTATTCGAACCTGCAGAGACCTTAGTAAGATTTGTGCTGTTCAACAGGGCGGCAACAAGTGATCGACTGATAGATTATTTCTTGATGCCTGAAGTGAGTGTGTCTCGTGGTACTTATTGTAGGTTATATGAAGGTGTATGAACCAACACAGAAGCTGGCGTGACGCACAGGCTGCGGGCCTCCATAGGGCGTGACTGACGTCATCCCCTGCCAGACATGGTACCGAGGGTCGAGAAGGACGCCCTTAGCGTGTGGCGCCGAATGGCACGGACGCCGCCGTATAGTCGCGTTCCCAACGTCGGAGTATGAGGGCGAGTTCACTTCCGAAGAACAAATAAAACGTACACAGACTCTTCAACGATATCGTTTATTATATAGACACAACAATGCAATCCGCGTTGTTTTTAACGTTATCGGAATTACGTTTTGTTACGTGCAGTAGAGGATTTTGAAAATTGTGTAGGGGAGTGGCAGCGGCTATGTATGAATTCTACTGACTACCCCCATCTGAAACGTGTGGTTGTTTTTTTTATTACAGAACATTCGCATGACATATGAATAAGACACATTAAATATACTTTGATCAGCACAACAAAAATTCCAGCTACCTCGGATGCTATTGGACTATATTTTAAAAATTTTTATTAGCCTCTCAGTCCAGTAAACGCCCCCTCCCTTCTTAAATCCGCCACTGGTTATGTAATCAACACATTTACCGCTGCGATCATCCTATTTACCACTATGATAAATAATTAATGAAAGCTTTTTCATATGTATATTATAGAGGACTAGAGAGAAACCGTTTAATTTTTTTTTTGCTGCCATTATATACAGGATGAGTAAAAAATTTATAACCAATTTGAAATATTTATTATGCAACAGCGAAACAGATACACCAGATATCAACATTGCACATGATAGGGTAACTCAAAATGTTTTTTTGAAGTTTTGAGAAAATAATATCAGGAAGGTGACGGCCGCCATTTGCGACACACCCCGCTAGACGATTTCGGAATTCGTCCGTGACCCGCTGGCTCACGTGTGCAAGCGAAACACGAAGGGAAACGACGACAGAATGGGTCAATTACATTTGTCATTGCCAAGGTCATTGGATGGTCAGAGAAGATGGGGACGGTGGTATACACATTGATACGAGAGTATAGTGTGTGGCAGGACAGCCGGCAACAAGCCGTGGACAGGTGTGCACCGCGCTTACATTGTCGAAATGTTCTTTCGGAATAATGAATCCACCATTGCGGCACAACAAGCCTTCCGAAGTCACTTCAACATTCTGCCAAATGGGACGATACCATATCAGAAAACAATTCGCCGCTGGGTTGCAACATTTCGCCGCACGGGGTCAGCATTGAAGAGGAAGTCTCCAGGGCGGTCTCGGACAACATGGACGCCTGCAAACATCCAAGCTGTGAGGGCATCAATTGGTCAGTCGCCGAGACGGTCAGCACGTAAGCATGCCATGGCTCTGGGCATGTCCACCACATCAGTGCGACGAATTCTGCATAAAGACCTGCGCATGCACCCTTACAAAATTATGCGCGTTATGACTGCGTTCCGACGTCGTCTCGCAGTGTGTGTCGCAAATGGCGGCCACCACCTTGCATACATCATTTTCAAAACCACGTAAAAATACATATTGAGTTACCCTATAATTTGCAATGTTAATATCTGGTGTACCTGTGTTCGTTGTTGCATAATAATTATTTAAAATTGGGTATATATTTTTGGCTCATCCTGTACTTAAGAGGACTAAGTTGCTTACCTGGTGTGTGAGGGGTGTTATAGCGTTCCGCACCTGTTTGTTTACTTTATTCTCAATATGGTTAGCTATCAACATAGCACATCCTTGAGCTATTATTCTATAATAATTTTAAAAATGCAGCAACCGTATTAGAAACATGACTATGGTGCCCCTCATAATGGCTACGACAGCTTTGTTTAGACTTCTTTAACTTCAGAAATGCCATGCGGGTTCGTGAAACACTAAACTGGAAGCTTGCGCTGGCCTTCACTACAAGCTATCCACTAATAAAATTGAAGGGTCAGTGCTTAATGTACCATAAAAAAAACACTGAAAATACTACAAGCCAGTTCAGCGAGACGCGTGTAGAGGTCAACTAAAGTCTTGAAATTAGTATGTTTTGTATGCAGTTTCTTAAAAAAAAAAAAAAAAATCCCACAACTAAACATGTTGGTTACACTTTGCCGTATTAATATAATGGTACCAGTAAGGTAAGTGTTTTTTTATGTCTCGTTGAGAGCAATGTCAGACGATGACACACGACTTCACACGGACAGGAACTGGCAGTGAAATTGGTAATGACATTCGTTTAGGAACACGCCCACACACCCAGCATTAGCCGGGAGCGGTTAGGAAACCATGGAAAACTGAAATCAGGATGGCTGGAGCCTGGAATCGAACCCTGGTCCTCCCGAATGCGAATTAGTGTTAACGTTGTGCCACATGGCTTAAGGTGACGTAATGGTGTCGCTTTGAAATTTGTGTAATCCCAACTCGACAAACGCGCGCGGGGCTTGGGAGCGCACGGTCACTAAGCCGACTGACGCTTCCTAATTACCACTTCGCCTATTAGCGCGAAACGCACTACTGGAGTTTATTCCTTAGTGGGCGGTTTGACGATATTGTGTTGTGTGTCGCACTTCTGGTAGCATTCGACCGATTGAATACATTGTCATGCTGTATCGATTACTATAGTCTATCCCAGGGGTCAAGTGCTATTGGTTTGCTGTGCTTTGCCGTTTGGTTTCCACAATTTTCGTAGCTGCCGACATAGATTTAGTTACCTTCGTACCCTTATTCAGTAAGTTAGTGAATAGTTTTTATGACATTAAAACATTGAATTGATTTTTAGAAATGCAATTTACTATCTGCCAGAAAAGTGCACTCGTTTGTGGAATACACTTAGCACTAGACGCATGTGTATTTCGCGGATATTTTCTATAGTTCATTCGCCGAGAAGTGACCGTTGTAGTTTGTAAACAAGCGTGCGTGATAATAGTATAAGCGGTAAGGGGTGTACAAGATACTAACCAACGCGCGTTACTGCAGTGTGACGAGAGTTAAATTGGTGACTGATCAAGCGAGTGTTCGTATTGTTTTCTAACAGTGTCGAACGTAAGTAAACTCATGTACGCCCAACTAAGGCTGCTATGTACTGTTCATTCACTTATCGATCGTAGATTGTGATGCATACACTGCATATGATCTTTGCATACACTGCATGTTCGGTATAGTAGTTATATCTACAACACGTGCAACATTAATGATTAACAATTACATCTAAACTTCGCATAATGTCTATAAAATGGTCAGCAGTGTCTATATATAGTATGTAACGGTTTTGTTAAAAGTACTATGTAAATATCCTTAATGGACAATTATTTTACGGGTTCCATAACACAGTCAGTTACACAATACAGATGGTTTGATAATAACGGTAGCTTTGATAATGTTAATGAACGTCTACTGCTTAACATTATATATTTTCTACTGCGATGTGCAATATGAAGATATTGTCAACCTGAGAAATAGGATTTTATGCTCGGATATCTGCATTGTCTATCACGCTGGACGATGTCGCTGTTCAATGAGATTTCTCGGGGTTCTTCATACTTATCTCATCCACACTCATAGGTTCCTACGACTTTGTGTTCATACTCGCCTAAATACTACCAATTCGTACAAGATATTCTACGCTCAATACCTGTCTGCCACTACACGTGGCGAGCATTCCGGACACCCATGATTGCAAGCTGCAATCACGTGAACTCTGCGTGTTTTCATTGACAGACCTTACCTTCGATTACGTGCATGTGCTTCGCGCTCTCTCACTTGAACGCGAATAAACAGTAGGTCAGGTTGAGTGCCAGGAACGTGTCCTTCAGTGTAACTTCTGTGATTGTACGACGGCTGTTTTAACACGCTTTAAAGACTTCCGTGAACTATCACTAGTTACCCCACCTGTACTGTTAGAATCCAATGTATAATAGATTGTGTGTGTAGGATTTATGAATCTATGCCGCTGTCAGATGAATCTGCGAAATGCACGCACCTCTAATCATTGCGTGCACCATAAATGGTTTTAGCGGTGGAACCCCGCCCCCTTCCTTCGTCAACATCGAAATTAGAAACTATATATTTCTCAATAAAAAAAAATTTTTAACTCCTTCACGTAGCCATAAATATTAATATTCGTGTTTTATACATAATTATTTCTGATTATGATTCCAATGATTTTTTTTGTTTGTTTGTAAAGTTGGTAGAAGCTACGCTTATAGCACTACACACATTAAGTTTGCCGCTAGTAATCACCAAAACTATCTCGTATCAGTCTATTACATATATTCTCCTCGTAAATTTTCAGCCGAGTTCCGCTTAATTTTTTAAGTAAGTTCCTTTTTAATGGCAACTTTATGGAAAGCCGACGGAGATAGTTTTAAAGTAGAGTTGGTATTTCTCGCCGTTGGTTAAAATATCACGGAAAGTGTCAATTTTTTCCGTGCCATATTTTTAAGGCAAGTAGTTAGCAAACTTAGTATATGGGACTTAACTTCTCGTATATAGTTTTATAAGCAGAGTACGAAAGTTCAGCCGTTTTGTGGAACGTGTATCTCGAATTGTGTAATGCCAAGAGACAAACATTTTTCCGAGTTCATTAACCTCCATGCCAGCCAGGGACTCTATGTACTAAATAAATACCTTTAAAAGGTGACCGGCCCATCTCGGTATGCGATGTAGTAGCACTTGTTTGTACAGGGTCGAGTTTGTTTACATTGGTTGACATCTGTTAAAAGGTTAGCAAAGAGGGAGCGGGACCAAAGAACAAATGAAGTGTGTGTACATGTACAGGTTTTTGTTCTAGTATTACATTTGGTTGTGCAACCTGTGTTCTTTTTTGTTATAATATGTCGTATGTTTAACTGCTTACTCTACCCTTCCATCAAATACTACCTAATTGACACAAAAGGTAGGCTATGGTATTTTTTTCTTACAAAGTAGTTTAGTTTACAATGGTTCCACTTCCATTAATTCGTAACCTTGTTCGTAATCTCTGTCTTCGCAAATCTATACCTCTTGTCATGGTTCTATAGCTGAGGGTCATACTGGCCAGTCTTTGATGGTTCAATCATTTCCGAAACTAACACATGTAAATATAGGAATTACTAAATTTTAAAGGTATAGGAAAACAGGAGATAATATTTAATCAAGACATCATCGTGTATGTAGGTACATTATGAGTGCATCAATTTGTAAAAACTAGTGTAAAATAATCTATCAATATTAGTAACACTAGAGTTTATACTGTCCTGAACACCAGACAAAAATGCATTCTGCAGAATTTGCTACCACCAAGACATGTTTTTTTCGATCCCAAACCGTATTGGAGACTTGAAAACTGAATTGTCACTAAAAGTTGTCAAACTTGTGCACTGGCTCTATATTCAGTAGTACATATAAAAAACCTAAGCACTTGCAGAATTGTGAAGAGGACCTATAGTTGCTTCGTTATTTCGGACATTATTTTAAAACTGCAGGAATAACATATACGGATTAATCGTTTGCCTCCCACCGAGGCGATCCGGGTTTCATTCGGATCCCGTTTCTTCGTGGAAGTTGCCATCTCCAGCGGATTTCCTCGTGGTACTCCCCCCATTTCTCGCGCCTTTCGCACTCCGTTGTTACTCAATCGTGGGACATCATTAAGTTACATCTCTTCCCACAGGATTTGGCTGACTCCCACGGGCACACTTTTCAGAAGTAAAATCTGGAGGTGTGAATAACCTTGCCCTCAGATACTCTCTCCATACGATATTATTAATTTTTGTTGTTACTACGCAGCAATTTGTTTTAATGTTGGCTCTATTCATACAAAATTAGATTTGAAGCATATTTGTGGGTAAACAATATGTAATACAGTTGGCGTGTGAACATAGTGCCACATTTATCGTGCAGCATTGATATCACAACGAAATGTACTGTTTACCCACCGTACGGCAAATGGCGAATTTATTACTTTATGAATGAAAAAAAAAGGGGGGGGGGAGACTTAGTTCATGTTTTTGGATCGACGATCCTGGCCATCTTCATTGTTTTCGAGAGTGTGAATCAGTTGAAAAATATTTTTAAAAAATCCACAGTTTCAATGTAAATTCGACACAGAACGTTTAGCATTTGTTAAATATTTCTCAAGTTTAGGGTATTCCATATTTGCCTGTCGGAATGTGGATGGAAGAGGGGGTTGGGTACGTGCTCCATTTTCTCCCCCTCCCTTAAATACGTCCGTGGTACGGCTGCAAGTTTGTCGTATCTTGACCCGACGTCTAAGAGGTGCAAGTGCCTTTGCGTTGTAGGGTAACTGTGTGCGACTGCGGAATTCGCCCTTATTCTCGTTCGTTGGAGCATGGTATTCGTCCCGGAGTGGCAGAGCGTGAGGTACTGTATCTCCTGTCGTCCCGTTGTAATAACCGTGGATGTTGCAGGCCGTCGCCGTTAGTGGTACGGAGATGCTAGGCGAGGGGAACAAGTGGGAGGGGGGAAGAAAAGCAGTTCTCTGCAGTCGTCTCCCGATACGTGCACATTTATTTGTTAAGGCCGTTTCACACGATCAAATATTTATTAAATTTAATTTATTGAACAGCACGACGAATTTTATTCAACAAACATTGATTGGTACCGCTTGAAAAAATTGTCACACGATTTAGAAACAAATGATGCACAAACTAAATAATGTAGCTATTTTATAATTATACACTAACCCTGCACGACACAAAAATATTTCTGTACTTTGGAGGCATAATACACTACTGCACAAAATAATATTTTTCAGGAGAGCAGTTTGAAGATTGTGATTCACTAGTGAATTCAACCATCTAATACCTAAAATTGTGGGTTTTTAACACAACACAGACTTTGTGTTGTGTGTCACCATAAGTTAAAGTATTTAAAACTGTGATAATGTTTATGGTAAAAAGTGGATTTTGAAAAATTGTGGACATAGTGTCTTATGCCTCCGAGGTACAGATTTGGTTTAGCGAATGCAACATATAGGGCCTATATAATTAAAAATAAATAATGCTCGTAATTATTTTAATATGGTATATTTAACATACAGAATACAATGAATAAGTTGTTTAAATTAATAATGTTAGGAAAACCTCTTTTTCTGTTCTTAAAATATTTTGATTCAAGAAAATTTCAAACATGTTAGAAATAGAAAATCTTTTAAGAAATCCATTACATTCAATAAATTTGAAGACAAAATGGGTGCGGTTATGACGTTAGCATGGCGTCACATGACATTCAATAAAGAATTCAATAAATCTGAAAGAAAATTGAAGCAAAATTTGATCTGTGAAAATACCTTTATTCAGGAACTCCCGTTGGTTACTAACTTAACCCGGCAGAGCTCGCACCCAAAATTGTTACTTCAATTATCGCACTGGGTCTGTCAGACCCAGACATGTAAATGACATATGACCATAAATATAACAAGAAATTTGGCTTTACAAGTAAAGTGCAACATGTGTATTTTTTATATTGTAATTTATTTCATTAAAATGTGTTAATATTATAAAGTAAAAATTTAAAATAATTAAATGTATATGAAGATACATATTTCAAAGCAGGCATCACTATTTACAACATTTGACATTGTTATAGGCACTATTTAAAATATAAAACAAATTAGAGTAGATACACATCACAATTTCCTCAGCAAAGTTTTTACTGCAGTCTTGGCACAAAGCACATAAATATTCCATGCACAAAAACTTAAAGCACTTGCCACAATAATACTGGGTCGTTCTGTCCTTTCCTTTGCATTCTTAACATCTGCCTCGTTTTCCTTGTGGTTTTTCTCTCTTCTGGTCTTTCCCCAAAAATTTATTTGCTTTTTCTTTTATCTGTTTTGGCACATATTCAGATTCAGACCGGACATTGATATGGTCGGTAACTAGTTCCAAAGCCATTTTCTTGATGAATTCTCTTCTGACCATCTTTGGGTTGTTGTTTCCGCAGAAAATCACGGAAGCATTGATGCAAACCACATTGAGAATACTGTAGAAAATTACCATAGGCCAGCGGCGAGTGTTCCTTCCACAATTGTAAGAAGCAGACATTTCATCTACAACATCAACCCCCCCTTTTGTCCAGTTGTAGAATGTTATGAATTCTGGTTTCTGAAGCTCACCTGCACTGTTATCAATTTTGTCATTATTATGCAATGTAGAAAGCAGAAGTAAATTCTTTCTTTTCTTCAGTACATAGGAAACTAGTGTACAATTATCCTGAAATTCAAAAACAGAAGTGTTTACTTCTCTCCCTTTAGTGTTGACAAATACTGGTGGAATTTGCGGGTTTTTTTTTTTTTTTTTTTGTGTGTAAAGTACCAACAATGGTAAGTTTGTGCATTGTCAACATTCTCTCCGCAAGTTCAAAACTGGTAAACCAGTTGTCCATTGTAATGTTCCCCAAACTGAGATGGAAAGCCGTTCGACGACATCTGCAGGTTTGTTGCTAACTTTGTATGGGCTGTCCGGCTGATTTCCTACATACACTTCCATGTTGCACGTGTAGAATGTGCGAGCATCGACCATAGCAAAATTCTTTATTCCGTACTTGTTTGGTTTACTCGGGACGTACTGTCTGAACACACACAGACCTCGAAACGCCTCGAGCTTTTAATCAATTGTAGCATATTCTGAATTGGTGTATGCTTCCTGGCAGTTTTTCACGAACATTTCTAATACTTGTCTTTTTGGCGCAAGTCTGTCTGTTTCTTTCCTTTCACTTCTAGTGCTCTTGTCACCAATTCTTATATACACTGCAGTATAAATTTGAAACGAGACAATGGCATCACAGTATGAAATAGTTATACACCTGTCCCATCTGTAGCCCACAAATCATATACGTTTTGTATCCCACTGCGCAACACACCAGCTAAAAAAGCAGGCCTATAAGTGCCTTGAGCACAATGTCTGTTGTTTCCCTAGCATCTCGTTCTCTGCTATAATTTTCTTTTACGGTAGTAATGTACTAATTTGTATTTGTCACTAACACCTCTAACAAATTGTCACTGATCTGAGTCTTCTAACATTCTACTGGTGACTTGGCCTGTTTAGCTGAACCCTTTACTCCTGGGAGATGAGTTACAATGCTGTGTGATCTTGTCCTAAAGTTAGTAGCTGGCTTAGATTTTCTCCACTGTCTTGTTCTGTCTTTACCAACAAAATAATCTCCTTCCGTAAGATTATCAACTGCCTCATCCTCTCTACTGGTGTCCTGTTCTGTTTGTGAATCACTTTCCATCGCTTCGACATTATCTTCACCTTCGGAACCACTGGTATCATCCTCTGTATCATCTTCATCGGGCTCTTGTAACATTTTCATGACTTCCTCCAAATATTTTTCATTGAATAGATTCCATACTGTAAAACAGAGGGAATTAACTAATTAAATATTGCTTGACGCACAGAGTGGTAAATGGCAAAACAATTATATTTTTTATGTATTTTATAAGCTCAAACTATTATTTCTGTTTATTATTATGTAATAAATAACAACATTATTAATCATGCATAAAATATATCGGCGTTTATGTTACATACAATAAAGTAATTGTTTCTCATATATGCATGTAAGAATTTTAATATAGTCAATACAAACAGTATCATACCTTTGGGCTTCATTTTGTTGCACGAATTATCGCACCGGGTCTACCAGACCCACCGCTACACTTCACACCACTTACCGTATTTGTTACTCGTAAAAACACAAAGAACGACTGAAACCAATGCATTAACCACTACTAAAAGGTTAGCGGGAAAGGTACTAGGGCGCACAAAGTTGCAGCTATTGGCATCTATCAGTGGCACTTGAAAGCAAGTCGCGCTGGGTCTCATAGACCCAGTGCGAGCTCTGCCGGGTTGATATAAGCTACAGAATGGGCGTGAATGTTCAGTTCGGGCACTTCGGAGCGACACCTTTGTACCCTGCGATATCTTTGTACTTTGCCTTACGATGTCGGCACGTACACTGACTTTCTGTTGTGGTATTTTTTTGTCTAGTTTTGAGGTAAACCGGAATGTTTTGTCTGTTGGCGTTGTTCATATGAAACCCCATAAATACAAAATAATAGCCAGTTCATCCGGCCAAGATAGATTCGACCACAACATGACCAGACATCCAATGATTTCTTATAGGAATTATTGCCCGCGAACCTGGTTCCAAAGTTAAGCAGCTGGGAAATTCTGAAGTGATACTGCCTTTATTACATCGTAGTGTACAGCGGAAATATGAAAAGCGATCTTTCAATGCCGCGTGGGTGCACTTCGCATGAAATTTCGACAGATAAATGTAATTAAGTAAACCTGTAACTATCTGCATTTTTGCTGAATCAAGTAATCTCTTGTTAAGAATATATAGAATTTTTGTATTTTCTAAGCGAAAAAGTAGGGTTCACATCGGACTTGGCGAGTGTAAAGTCTCCAATAATACCACCCGGATTCGTAAAACACAGAACTAGAAGAATGCGTTGGCTTTTCTGTAGACAAATAAAATCGTAGAGCTCTATATATGAAACAGACTACTGCGAAAAAAAATTGTACATCATTTTAGTGCACATCTAATATAGGTGTTGCCAGTCAGACCCTTATCGCTCCCATGTCTCTGCGCCTTAAACACAGAAAGTTACATACATTACATGGCGTTTGAAGCCTTGTTAACCTATATTCAGTCTCTCATAACTTTAGATAATCTGGACATTTCTGAGGACTATAACTGATTGCATATTGTACATGTTTGACGCAGTCTCAGTCGTCATCTTTGATGTTAATTTCACAGCCAATTTCGTCAGTCATTGTGTCTGGCGAGCGTTACATCATAGTTTCTTGGTTCCTCTCTACGGGATTTACTGTTTTTAAAGATACATTGTGCTACAACAACATAGCCAATATTTTGAGCTTTTCGTATTTTGTTCTGCGTACCAAAATTTAAGTTTTTTTTTTTAAATTTGTATATATTTTTTTGCGAATGAAAGTTGCTGTTTTGCGGAAAAACCCCACAGTAAAACAAAAACATAGAAAATCCAGTGTTTACTTTTGCAAACAGACATATAATATACCGGTACAGACAATTCAGTACAGGAATATAGTCGTACCCCGAAAGATGAAACGAAAACAAAGAAAAGAAATGTAGTAGTAGCAACACGAATTAATTTCGGGACGGAAAATAGTTGTATGGAGAAAAATCGGTGTACAACAATTATGTTGGCTCACAAATACATAATCCTGCTTGTTTGGCTATATACAAACGTTGGTCGACTATACGAAACCTGTGCAGGAATGTCAACATTTAGTTATATTTATTTTGAGAAAATGAGTATATTGTCCTCGCGCAAGCTATTAGTCCCTGGCGGGTATGCGTTTATCGTTTGTTATAACGAGTCTGATAGCATGTCGACGCACATACTAACCGTAGTAACTTCGTAGGTTAGGATGTGTTTTCTACGGGGTTACTGTAACGTACGTGACGTTTAGGTCGAAAAATACATAACACGCCAGGGTCTCAGAGCTGGCGCGCGGACTGTAGGCCTACCTACTTTTCGTAGCTAGACTGTATCAGATCAAGTTTTCTTCCCAGTACTACACGCAAGTATTGGTCGAGCTTGCTGCCAGAAGCAGGCGTACCGCTCAGATAATTGCTACTCCCACCTCCTGGTGTACTTCTCGGCTGCTATAAACAACGCTGACACACGTAGGTGCTAGATTCTCCCGTGCTATAACAGCCTCTGCTAATTCTTCGCTGGTGTCGCGGCCAAGCAGGAAATTACTAGCCGCCCTTATTCCCGCGCCATTAGCCGTGCGCCGTGGTAATTAGCAACTTGCCGCGGTCCACTTAAGGCGCGAGAGATCTGTTTCGCGGGTCTGGTCTGGGACTTGTCCGGGTGCGACACCTGTGCGCCCACTTGACTGCTATAAGCGACTGCGGCTCCCACACGTACTCTTATTGTTTTCATACAGTATGGGATCAGAAAGCGAACACATCCTGGGAGGTTACGCGTAACACCAAAGTTAGCACATTTTTCTGATGCAATACAATTCTGTTGGATATCAGTTTGCGAGGACCACATATCTTAAGGCCCCACTCTTTAGTTTTGCAGTGGTTTCAAAAATGTTTTTTTTTTAACGCGAATTAATTCATATATTAAAAATTTATCTTACAGTTTTAACACTTATATATCATCGTTTGTAGCTGAATTTTTCTGTTACAATACATTAAACGAATTTTTAGATTTTTGCCCCAGAAATATCACACATTTTGTTGTCAAAATAAGCTAAAATGAAGCAAAGTAAATTTTTGCGAGCAAACGGTACATTAAAAAAAAAAAAAACACTCCCGAAATTGTGTATCGTATGACTGTACACAGTCTCAAGTTTTTTTCAAAGCGATTGGTTAAAAAAATATTCCCGTTATTTACAATTGTTTGAAATAAATGATGGATCATGCCCTTAAGGGCATACATTAATCATAAATTAATTTTTATTATTGTACCACATATTGTTTCTCATATTTTAGGCCTAAATTGTGACATAATTTTTTTCTTATTAAATTTCTTTTAATGTCTTAATAGTTATTGCGTTATGGCTCGTAAATGCCAAAATTTGCATGTTACGGCTTTATGTAAGATACTAAAACCAACTGACATACCAACTTAGTTTACATATTTAAAAACAAAATATATATTTTTGTATTTAAATAAAAAAGTTGAAATTTGAAGAATTAAATTACTTTTTTTAAAGAAATACAAATTGATTTATTTATTCGTTTGTTTTTATATGTCAACTTATAGCCTGCAACATTATTAGTACAATGGGATAGTCACTATTTATCTTATACCAGTTACCTCGGCATGACAAGGACTGAATTATTATCTAGTATTCTCGCAAACAATTCCCCAAAGGAAATCTGACGTGTAAAAATCCATGTCCTCCATGAAAACTGGGGTGTGTTGGTCTAATTAAAATTTTTTATCGTCATACCGCATCGATATTGATGGCATACATACAACTTGAAGGTGCCTTATGGAGTTTAGTGAGTTTATTTCGCGGTACCCTCCTCGCGAGGTGTAAACAAGTGCACTGATTCATGGAATAACTATGCCAGCCGTATGTGCTGTTCAAGGTAAAGTGAACTCTCTTGAAGCCGGGATTATTGTTATCCTCATTCACTATTGGTTAAAATGCACAGTGGTGTATGCAATAAACACTGTGTTAGCCTTTGGATATCACCGTAACTTTTGAGACCATAGTAATTGTATTGTTTTTAGGCGGCCGCCTGTTTTTGGCTCTCGAACTGCGTGCAGCGTACTTTGAGTGTTTTCTCCGAGACATTTAAACATAACGCCCACAAAGCTTACCTACGAAAAGGAAAAAAAAAAACTTCCTACTACTTGTGAGCGTATTTTAAAGGAACCACGCACATGGGAAGAAATATTTTAAAGCCATCAAACTTGGGCTAAAATCGGGTTTTCTATACAGTTGTTTATCTTGATAAACCGGGTTCGTTCGGAATTGAGGTTTACAATTACATTGGACTTTTCAACAGTGACGGGTTCAATAAAATGATAATCACCGCTTAGTCGCACAGTAAGTTAAAAAAGTTTCGGCGGGAACACTACGTGTGCATTTACAACTTAGAGCGTAGAGATGATTCCGCAATACATGTGCCGGCCGGCATCGCTCGTAGCGACTCATTGATTTTCACCTCACACACACACACACACACACACACGCACACACGCGCGCACCTTTCACAAGGCCATCACCTTAATTATATTTGACAAGGCACTCAAACTAAGTGTTCACCTCGCCGTGAACATCCAATACGGAACTATAGTTGGTTACAAATGGAGGAAAAGAATGTTCCACCGACTCTTACAGAAGGCACCTTAGGGTACGAAAACAGCCACGCTAGATTCCGACTGTGAAATGTTGGATTTAAATAGTCTCAACAGCGCAACACAATATTATTTTCATTGCAACATGCAAAATGCGTGTTTATTTGTAACCATTTAAAATACTTCTTTTGAAAACGGTGGACAGTAAAGAATTGTTTTGTACTATTTAACTTTAAACGTATGTTTGAATGGAATTGTTAATCACATAATAGTAGTGTGCGAATGTATCTAGTTTCTCAACCTCGTGTACGCTGCAGTGCAGCCTGGAACTACGTGAATGTGAATAATTTCCAACTCAAAACGGTATAGTTTTCGTCGTTGTGATGTCAGAAGTGTGTTGTATTTGATAAGTAGTCGTACTGTTGGACTATGTGATTCTAGCGTAACAACTCGGCGAGAGTGTGAAGGTGCGTTCACTAGTTGTGGGATATAGGGCTGCGCAGTGTGCCACTGTGCGATGAGCAGCGACTGTATTGTGCTGTCCGTGGGAAAACTGTTTCGTTGGTCGTGAGTAACAATAGCGGTGGTGTGCGTGTGGGGCAGGTGACAGCCCTTGTCCCTTGTTAACCAGCTGCCTATCTCTCTCCCCTCTCTCCTCTTTGACCCCACTCGTAACCATGTTCTCACGGCTGCGGTTTTTCGGGCCCAACCTTCACCTAGGTTGTTGCCACGTCGAATAAATCTTGTGGATGTGCGAACCAGTTCCGTGGGAAATCCTAGTGGTCTTGATGAAATTTTGGCAGAGAAGCAAAGCGGCGCAATCGCAATCGGGTTTGCCTTGGGTTAGATTCCCGGTGCCGCCATCCGTATTTCGGTTCCTCAGAGGTTTCCAGAAATCAATCCAAGCGAACGCTAGGACGGTTCCTTAATACATATCCTGGATACTCATCTCTCCCCCCTTTTTCTTTGCTTTTACGTCTGCTAATGCCTGGACACTAGTCTGAAATATGTAAGGCAATCATGGTTAAAATTAAAACATACCGTACCAGTTTTTTTTAAAGAAATTCACTACCTGAAATGTGTGATGAATTTGAAGGCGTGACACGTAAAGTGCATTCTGTGCAGACTAGCTTTGATCAAAATTCGTGAAGCGCTTGAGCAAGGCATGGCAGACATTTAACTTGTGCTGCATACATTGGTAGGATACGAGAGGAAGTATCGGCTTAGTGATTAAAAAGATTGGTCTGGTGTAGGCTACTTATTACAAATTTGTTAGGGTTTTTCCTTATGTATGTTAATATTACCAAGAATTAAATAGCACCATGAATTATGCTCATTCATGTTACGATGAAACAGTTGAAGCTACCAATGAATTAGCATTGTTGACCAAAATTTTTGTTGTGTAATTTCTTCTGCAACGGGTAACTTCATACAAATTCAGATAGCTGATTCATTAGTTATGTGCTGGCTAGTAGTAAACGAGTTAATGATATATTTAATCCTTTATTGCCGGTTTTTCGTCTAAAAAAATTAAAAGAAAATTGGTATGATGTGCTTCCCACTCATTTCTTTAATCCATTATCACCATGAACTTCCTTAGTTGGCTTGTTTTAATATGTGATTTACGTCCAGCAAGATTCTTAGTTTCGTCTTTATAATGTTCTATGGCAAAACGATGAGGCAGTGATTTTTTAATACGATTTGGTTGTAAAATCTCGTATCCAGGAAAAAAACTAAATTCATTAATACGTGAAATGTTCTTTTGTTATTATAATGGATTTTTAGAGGCCTAGTGTACAGTAAATAAAGTTACGCCACGTGTCTGCTAAAAGCAGCACACAGAAATGCTAAGTAACAATTGACGTGGTTATGTGTGTCGTTCTTGAGGCAATATAGCCTCTGTGATACAAACAAGAAGAGTGCCTAGTTCGTCTTCTGTGTAAAAAGTAGATAAGCTCGTTATTTAACGAAAGTTCGAAATTCCGTGAACATTATGTTACGTTCAATTAAAAAAGTGTGCGATTGATCTCGTGTTACTTAGTAATCATGCCTTTGAAGGGGAAGTTTCGAAGAAAACTTTGCCATTTTCGGCAATAAACGCTTCGAATGCTATATGAATTAAAGCAGAATTAATAATGTAGCATCAGTTGCTGCGAACTCGTGGAAATTGTAATAATGTTTATTATTGTTACTATTATTAGTAATACATCTTAAAATGGATATGGGTGTATTTGACAAATTATACCGTGCAAATTGTTACTGATGTTCTATTGTAGGGTTAAAGATATTAAAAATCAAACACATCCTCAAATACTTCAACTGAGCTGACAATGGATTTTATCAACTCCCTCAGTACTCAAGAGATGTTATCATAGAAAATTGATGGGGGGAAATTGTTTAAGAAGTAATTGTGCAGAAGTACCAAAGCGACTCTAAGAGGAGAAACAGTGGTGACCGCTGACTTCTTGAAGAATGCACGTAATAAAATCCATTGTGCAATTGAATTCGCCGGCAGACACGCAAGCGCATTCCGAGACTCTTGTTCCATCATCCTAGCCTCTCGCTCGCTCTGTTGCTCGGGCCTACCGCGTCGACGATGAAAGAAATACTTCCTAGCATCACGGGTCGTGGGACAGTCGCCATCGACAGATAATTGTATCCGTGGAATGGAGCTGAAACGATAGTTATTCCGCGTAAAAAGTCCTTTCATTTCCGTGACTGTCGTATAGCATTCTTTGAATGCATGGGAAGAGTGAGTACATATATTCCAAAAGTAATTGCAGTGCAGATTTTGGTTTGTTTTGTGTTTCAGGGGATTTACACTTTAAAGATACTCCATAACTGTGAAGTTTCTCTCCAATACACAATATGGGACACTGAGCTTACAAACAGAGCAACTCTTGTATAATGTTAATGCAGTAGAGAACTCTGTTATAATGTTCCCAAAAAAGTTTTCCTGGTTATAATACCTTCAGTTAGTCGCTAAAACTCCTTTATAATAGGAAATTATGCCTTTAGTAAGCATTTTTTGGTTCCTTTAAGAAATTTTATAGCAATCTTCTAGCCTACTATACAAGTCTAACATCAGTATACATTTCGAAGGTTTCCTATAAATGCATAGAAACGTTACTATTAATGCATGGAGGAAAAATTACCATACCTACTCTTATAGCGCGCAGGGGCCGCGTGGCCGAATGGTCAGAGCATTCGTCTCCCACCAAGGCGATCGGGTTTGATCCCCGGAGAGGACGGCCCTGATCGCGTATGGGAATCGTGCCGGACGATGCCGCTGATCGGCGGGTTTTCTCGGGATCTCCCGTTTTCTCCGCCCTTTCATTCCGGCGATGCTCCATACTCACATCATGTCCCCCCTCACCTACGTTGAAGACCTCGATGTTGAGCGCTGACCAAAAGCTCTCTAACTCATAACGCGCCTGTGTATCGGTGTTACAAAAAAATACAGCGTAATTAATGCCTTGCGGGCTTTCAACAGTTTCGATCTCGAACTATCGGGGAAAAGTACGAAAATGTTAAGAAATTTATTAAAAAACATACATGAATAGTAATTCGAGTGTTTAGTCACGAAGCTTGTGCTTTAATAAACATATTAAGTAGACGTTTAATAGTGGTAAATCTCTCATGAATAATGTTTTATTTTGCCACGAGAGAAACGTTACATACAGACCTGTTACTATGTTTTCCCGTCTTTATGACCCAAACATTTACCGAACTATACGTTAGAAATTTCCACGTAAGTGTAATTGAATATTGAATTAGCCTTCAAACTACTAACGGCATAAATTGGTTTTAATTGCATATTGTATTTCCGTCACTTCGTATGTTTTGTTAAATTAACAAGAATATAGAAGTACAGGTTTTAATATTCCTGTGAATGCATCTGTATAGTTTCGTCAGTCTTCATTTTTCCTCCCCATTAGCATGAAAACCGTAGGCACCAAAAGTTAAAACGTCAGTCTATGCTGGCACCATTTTTATTGCGCGATTAACTGATAGTGATGTAGCGTGGCAGGCCAAACAATGGTTTATAAGTGATCATGGAGTGCCCTTGGCACTTTTACGTAACATTTCCTATCGTTACACACACACTGTACGTGCTTTCATTGCTCCACGCAGCTCGGTAGATATGGTCCTTCTTATGTAGAAACCAAACTTTTTAACAGTAACGTTAGCAATCCATTTTACAGCTGTTTACACGAGAAAAAAAAATGAATTTTTCCTCTGCCACAGGGGTTTTATGCGTACACTCAGCTGCATAAATGAACACCTAGTCCTAAATTCCCTAGGCCAAGCCTGGTAGGTTGTCTGTCATTTATTAAAATTTTATGTTGGTACATATTGTTAAACAATAAAACATTCTGGCTTGTTTTTTGAGAAAAAATAATGCGAGAACATTTTAAAGCCAAATATTATGCATTTTACTTAAAATATGTCAGTTACGTAAATGAACCTTAAAACTAAAAGTTTAGTATGATGAGATTAAGTAAAAAAAAAAAGTAAAAGACTAATGTGCCGAGTAATAGCGGATTCCATGTAGAAACCCTTCCGCCGCCATTTTTGAATGACCGTCCTTTTCAAAGATACTCTGGATGTCCGGAGTGCCTTTTCGGATCCTCCACGTTACTGCAAATCACTGATGTAAATGGTTTTTGGTAACACAGTCACATTTTAGGGTCTGGCTCTTTACAGTAGCTTTCAAAGCTATCTGAAACTAAATTCTTATGTGACATTAATATAAATTACAGCTTGACAGTAAGGTTATTAACTGAGTGTGTTTCGGCACAAATTCTTTGTGCTGGTGAAAAAAAAACCGTTTTTTGTCGCATTGAAAAAAGAGCTGTAGAAATTGTTGCCAACACAACTGTTCAAAAGTGCGATTTTTAACGTGAGCCAGACTGTGACAAATAATGGCGGCCAGCTTTCGACTGCTGTGCCAATATTTGTGCTTGTCTTCCTGGATATTCGCGTAATGAAATTTCTGCTGCTCGGGGATCAGCCAGACTTGAAACTCGAGCGCAATAGCTTGCTCGCGAGATGTTGCCTCAACCTTGAGCAACCTGTGCTAACGAACTGTAACAGCAAATTAGTTACGCAAATTAAGATGACGTAACACGTTGCAAAACAATTTCGCGCTGAAAAACAAAAGGAGTGTGGGCTGGAATCACTGCAGGCATGGGCGTTAAATAATGTCGCGTATTAGAAGTAAAGAAATGTATACACTTGCTAGATTGGTTGCTTAATGTTTAAAATGTGGCGTTTTAGTCTGGGTATAGTTTAGTACCAAGTACCTACTGGGTGTGTGGAAAACAATTTCTTTTATCATATTGATTTTGTTTAAGTTACGTGGTTATCAAGAAATTTGTGTATTCTTTATTGACAATAGTTTATTTAGTATGGTACAGTATCATTCAGAGTATACTTTTATTTAATTTTGCGGAAATTAAAAATTAAATTGTCTACGAAGTGTTCAGGAAGACACCTCATTGAACATGTCTTAAGAATATTAAAAAGGTATAAGTAAAATTTGTGATTTTAATATCAAAATGTTACGCACTTTAACATATTGTACAGTGTGTTTATACATTTGGCGTGCTTTTTTTAATTTTAACCGGCTAGAATATTAATGATGTAAAATTGAAGTGCAGTGTCTACATTGAGTATTGTAAGGTGATTTTAATTTAAGTAAAATCCTGTTTAAGGGCTTAACAGCTATTGATTGTATGCGTAAAACAGAATAGTTAAATAATACCTCCGTTCAAGTAAAATATGCAGTTGCCTACTTTGCAAGACATAATACGCCAACTTTGTGCTTATCATAACCATTCTTTTTATCAGCTGAGGTATTCTGAAATCCACGAGCACGACGAAACACCTCCAGAAATACGGAATCACATTTCAGAATAATTTCTTTTAAAAACCTCCGTCATTAGATACTGTATTTTAACTTCTATAGTGATAAATAAACTTAATGACAACATACCTATAGCACCAAAAATGAGTGATTCGATGAACGTCTTTTGGTACGCGTGTAAACAAACATTGGGCGAGTTAAAAAAAAAATACTGTTGCAATATTCTGCTTTTATGTATCTTACGCTAGATATTTTTAAAACCTAAACGATAGCAGATGTCACAAAACTGTGTACTAAGTTTTGTTTAAAGTCGTTTTTAATATGTAGTATAGCTATAATTTTTCTTAGTAGAATTTTTAAGGCTTCGGTTGGCAAGTTTATTCACGAAGATTTCATGAATTATGTAATTAACTAATGCCATAGTGTATTTTGTCTTGAAAAAAATAGTTGCCATATTAAACTATTTTTAATGAAACTGACAGTTTTGTGATATATGCTGATACCGGAAAAATTTGCAGGTTCCTGCCCTGCAGGGTAGACTTCAAAGATATGTATACAGTATGGCACATACCGATAACTAATAGGCGTTTTATCTCTAAGTTAATTATTCCAAGTGCAGTCCTGCTACTTATGATATATATTTCTTTGTTTCTGTAAGCTAGGGAGTGCTATTGTTGCGGCCGTAATTTCTGCGATAGATACATAATTTTGTAAGTATGCAAAAATATTTTGTGAAGGCGGGATTCGATCCGACGGAACTAGTTACAATACACCGTTATTTATTGTATTATAGTTATTTGGGGTAACTTTGTACTATTTTGGGGTAACATTGTACCAGGCATTTTATTTTATATAATAGCATTGTGGTATTCAATCACTATGCAAACTTCAAGACTAACAAATTCATTTATCTAGAACACAGCTGTATTTTTAAATTCTAAAATACTTCATTTGATTTAAACTACGCTGGTGGTACAAAGTTGCCCTGACCGGTACAAAGTTACCCCAAATGACTGTATTTTGCATGTCTGTAGGAAGTTACTGTACAGTATTTTTAATGCATCGCAGTAGAGGTGTTTTGTCTAGCAATTTTTATGAAAATGCTAAAACGCAATACTAATTAATTTAAAATCAGCAAATTATCTTTCTTCGTTTTTAATATTTAAATATATTCTCATCGTATATGTTTTCACCTACACGCATAGAATCAATTTTTATTTAGTTTCGTACAATAGTGATCCTCCCCCCCCCCCTCCTCCAGAAAAATCGCAGTTAACGATACAAAATTTAATCTTCATTGCATTATGTGGATTTGGCATTGCAAACTGAGATGCGACACTGCTTAAATTAAACATTGCATAGTGTAGGACCTATAAACTATTTGAAAATATACGTTTAAGCCATATTTTAAAAAATCTTAAATGTATATTACTTACGAAATACATTCTGATATCTATCGATGTTTACTCAAATGCACGTCCGTAACAGAAAACCAGAGGCGTTTATTACGAGAAGTTCACTAAGTCAGCTGGGTCCCTACTCCAGTCGTTTAAAAAGTGATTCAAACTTTTCGCAAACACCTAAACCGACACATCAGCACAGGGCAGTTTTCAAATAAGAAAAATTTGCAGCTGTAATATATTTCACGTAATGTATAGGTTATTTATTTATCATTTTAATCTAAGCTAATATTGAGAGCAATGCTTTCAATACGTATTTAAATCAATGCAGTTTTTACATTTCTTGGCAATCCTGGACACCGTAATAAACTACGCGTTGGATTTCTCCCTAAATCGTGAATACCCACAGTGACCCAAGGCCAATGCCACCCCCTCTCCTACACCCCACCCGCAGAGATTAGATCATTATTTTTTTTGTTAGCTTTTTCTTTACGTTAACCATATTGTGATAGTTTCACCATTGGCTTTTCCTGTAACTAACATTACGCACTTACGTCATACCGTATGTTTTTAAGCCTTGGACCATTAACTTTAAACGCACGAGTCGGTTGAACTTCAAAACAGGTTTAAATTTTTTTTACCACGAACTGGTTTTAACAGTACGTATTTCGTATCCGGTTGCGTTTTAAACAGGGCCTACTTTCATCGACAACTCGGTTCTCATTTTCAACGGGTAGTTCTTTGCCATATACTTTTTAGTAACTTTACTACCTGGGTCAATCGTTTTATTCTCTACAGTTTTAGCAATATTTGGGGAGACACTGTAAACCTTTTATAAAAAGGTACTGTACTGTAAAGCCTAGGCTACAGTGAATGTTAACACTTTCGTATTTATTGTGATAAGAATATCGTAAACACAAACAAAAGAACAGAGAGCTTGCTACAGTGGTTATAAGCTTAGAAACAAGAGGTAGAAATTTGCCTGAAATAGTTGTGAGAATGTGTGTGTTGACGTAGTTTGCGACATGTATGAAAATAAATGTAAAATTTTTAAACATTATTATGCATTTATTAAATGCAAAATGCACCTGAATGATTGTCACATAAAATTGTTTTCGTTTTACTGTGGCAATTTTGTCACTTCAAAACACTCCAAATTAAAAATAGTAATAAAAAAACAGTCGTTTTCTGAACAACCGGTCCACCACAAGCTCTATTCTCTGCGAATTTAGTCTCTCATGCGACAACGTAGTATCGCTTTCCGTGCTTCTAACTGGCTAAACTTTCTACAAAGTGCAGGTCTTAAGTATTAAGCAAACGTTGAACCATATCCTTGTTTTCTTAATACTGAAACATGCCTTGTGTAAATGCATAGCTCTGTGTACGATTGTAGTTGGACTGAATTACGTGGAGGTTAACTGTTCCGTTGAATACTGTGTAAATGCTCAAATCCACTGTAGTCTAGGCTTAAATATATACGGTTATGTTAATGTCCATTCTAATGAATCGCTGGTATTACGTGAACACATTATAAAAATACGCCAACACAGTTTTAATGCAGTTTGTTTGAAGCTGTATATCTAACTGTTGATACTGAGTGAGGTGATGCAATGGTAACGTGTTGGACTCGTATTCGGGAGTACCCGTGTTTGATTGCTGACTAAGGCCATCCTGATTTCGGTTGCATGTTTTCCCGAAATCGCTCCAGGTGAATGCTGGGATTGTTCCTTAACATAGGCAATGGCCGTGACTGATAGCCCTTCCAGTTCCTGTCCGTGTGTACAGTTGTGTGTAACCGTCTCTAATCTAAAGACTTAGCTGTCGATGAGACGTCAAACCCAATTAAATAAATAAAATTCAGTTGACACTTTCGTAATAGGCAGCGTTCGTCCGCGTTTGTTCGTGTACGACGTGTTCTGCTTGCAAAATTAAGACTCGTGCGTATCTGTTAAAATATTCCGAATGGTTCTCGTTGGCTCTCTCGTAATGCATTGTTTCCATATCTGGTTCTGCGTTTGTACTAGGCCTAATAAGTACACCAGTATCGAGCAGCTTGCGTGATCAGTCTATCATGGACAAAATTAGGCGATAGTGTTGGTTTGCCGATAACGAAAACTGTTTCACTCCAGCCTTTGAATATTTGTCCGTAAATGCATGTGTTTTGATGCACGCGATAACTGGTGTTGACGGCGTAATGTATACCTCACCTTAGCTTCCAGACGAAAGTCACTGAACTGCCGTGCGCTGATAGATCTCCTTTGAGACATAATGTAGTTGTCGTTTTATGCTTTGATCGATTATTTTGAATTGCGAGGATTATTGTAGGCCGAATAGCATGACATTCAGTGGTAACACTAGATTCGTACGTTGAAGTTCTCGGGATCGATTACTGGGAGGTCGCCCTGATTTCTGTTTTCCGTGGTTTCCCGAATTTACTCCTGACGAATGCTGGTTGGTTCCTTAACACAGGCTATGTACACAACCAATGGTGTTCTTGATTTATTGAGCTCTGGTTGTATCTTTATTGACCTCGCTGTCACTGAAACGCTAAAGAGTCCTAAAGGTATGACTGTTGCTAGTTGAGAGTCTTTCGCTTAGAGGCGATGAGCAAGAGGGGAGTGAGCAAGAGTTACCATTAGTGTCCACGCGCTTCCGTGCTCTAATCACACCGGTGTTCGAATTACACAAAATGCAAAGCGGTGACACCATTAATACGTACATTTGAGGATAACGGGTGTAGCTATGACTCACCTCAGTATTTTTCTAATCTCATATAATTAATATGACTTCTTTTGAGTTGTTAATTTTTTTTTATTGTTCACGGTTTAAAATTATAATATCTAATAAAACCTACAAGCGTGGATTTTTGTAGAATTGCTGCGAACATTATGTTCATGTGTGTTCATAGATTAGTTTCGGAGAAAATTGAACGTGCGAGGTGCCTTACAGCGATTTCCTCGCGTCAAAGGACTTCTTGCCACTGGGCGTTCGAGACCTAAGTGCGGAGCGATAAAGACGGCAGCTAGCACGCTGATAAACAGACACTTTTGAGTCATTCATAGGTGACCCTCTAACATTATGACATAATTAATACTAAACGAGTAATGTGCACGCCCATACATTTTTAAAGTCTCTGCACCAAGATTTTCACACCTAAAAAAATACACCAGCTTTAGCCATTTTCGGTAGCGTAAAGAAAAGCTCCGTATGTTACTGGAGGGCCTTCAATAGGATATTCACGCATGTTGACCAGTTTTCCAACTTTCAATCGGGCGTTGTTAACGTCTCTCGGCGGGTACTACCACGCGATGTAATGTGGGGAAATATGTATGTTACGAAGCCCTCCAACATAGTTGAGAACAGCGAGTAAAAATGGATCGGTGGGAATCTTGCACGCTAGTTCCAGCGCCGGTCTCGTGGTGGCGACACGGCATTTCATGCGCGCTTCAAGGTCGCCCTTATAGCTCGGTCGCTTTCTGCGATACTAACGCGCAGGTAGGCGGCGCCCGTAAGTTCGCAATGGTATCGAAATACGGAATGAAAATATCAGGCACTTTCGTAAGTGCTGAATGAACTGAAGCGCCGGTCGCTTGCCCAATCTTCGCTGCGCCCGGTCAAGTGTCTAGCGAGAAATGACACGCATTTAACGAAGAAGCAGGAAGCGGGACGCGGCGTGACCGGGGCAAGTGAGAGGAGCGAGGCTCTGTGACCGCATATCTGAAGTGGCCGCCGAGTGGAGGGGACTCGTAGGCTACGTGTGTGCCTGGAGTACGCGCGAGAGTGCACTCGAGCGGAAGGGTACACTAGAGGCGGGCGTTCCGTCGTGCGGTCGACATCTGGGTCTCGCTTCCGGGGCGGCTCGCTTCCTCCTCCCGCGGCGCCATAGTAGGCGTCGTCGTAGGTGACTCCGCTAGTTCTCCGGACCGGCCCGCTGTTTCATCGCGACACCTCTACATGGGTTCCCCACGTGTGATTCGCGCGGCATTGTGCATCGCGCCTTAACCGGATACACTGCTCACCTAGCATCTCGTCATGGAGCCCCTGCAATTAATTTTGCTAAGACCAGAAAATGTATTTCTTCTGGGACTTCCTTTATTTGCACAGTGGGTTGAAACATGATTAATTCATTGATGCACACGTTGCACATGCCCTGGTAAAGACGTAAACAATTTTCACTATGTTGGGAAATAAATACATAGAGAGAGAGAGAGAGCAAGAGAGAGAGAAAGAGAGAGAGAGAGCAAGAGAGAGAGAAAGAGAGAGAGAGAGAGAGAGATACTATGGAGTATGTTTGGCTAAATTTGTGAAATAATAAATTGTTGGTTTGATGCGTTTCTGCTTAATTATTTTGACTCCGTAATTTCGAGTATTCAGTTTTGGCGCAATAATTGATGCTTTAAAAAAACGCCACTCTGAGATTGCGTCAGTTTTTGTTTATTATTGGTCAAATCCCATAAAATTCCAGTGCATATTACTATTATAAATTATGTATCACACTATTAGGTAGGCAGGAACATCCGATAACCGAATGTTATAGTAACAAGTATTCTAAGTGTGACTGATATGTCAGTCACGCATTTGGCGGTCGTACTTGTGATTTTACAATGCTGTTGTGTAACTTAAATAGTAAGAAGTGGGACTGCTGTACATAAAATTAATAGTTATGTCAAATCTAGGGTAAAAATAATTTTTCTATAAATCTGTTCGGGATAGTATGTCTATCGTATTGCCATTGAGTGGGCGAGTTAGAGATTTTGGTCAGCGCTTAACATCGAGGTCTTCAGCGCTGGTGAGGGGTGATATTAGGTGAGTATGGAACAGCACCGGAATGAAAAGGTGGGTGAAACGGGAGATCCCCGAGAAAACCCACCTACCAACGGCATCGTCCGGCACGATTCCCTATGCTAAAATCCGGGAACCGACCCTGCCGGGAATCGAACCATGGTGTTTAAATTTGTGATTGCCATGTATTGTCGCACATCCATCGACCCTGCGTCCCGGAGCATAACGTACTGTTGCCAACACACCTTTGCTTGACAAATATATGCGTGTGGATTTTCGAATAAGGTAATGTACGCGTATGGCTTGTGTTACTCTGGACACTGTCGTGTTTCAACACCTCAGACGCACGAACTAGTCCGAGGTATTCCGGGTCCGTAGTGACGATAGTTACATTCCTGGAGGAGAACGTGTTAGCGGGCTCACTGGTCGGCCGAGTGTGCTATCATCGGCTAGCCGGGTGCCCGGGGACACCTGTTGTCCCAGTTCCCTTGGTCGGCGCGCCGTGTCCCACTTGATGTCTTCGCCCGCGGGGTGATAACGGTAACCTATCGCGGCTGCTCTGTGTCTGGCCCCGGTGAGTCTAGCCGCGTCGTCGCTAATGTTTGCGTCGATTATCGCGTGGACCAGGGTATAGGTGTGTTGGGAGTTTGTTGTCCTAGTGATAGGGTCCAGTCACTAGTTTTGTTTGTGGCTGTCGCAGTCACCGTGGATGTCTAAGACATGTTTCTCCAAGACTGCATGCTATTCACAGTTAATTCAACACTTTTAAAAGTATTTTTATAGGTAATATAAATTTGAAATACGTATATATTTTTTGATCTCGGCTATTAACTTTTGTTGAGTGCAGTGTAATATTGACTGTGTGTTCCTTACTAACATTGATGTACTTATATTGACAAGTGACAAACATACGTACGCCTTTGCATTGTCTGAAAAGGGAATAAATAATCAGGGCTTCAAAAATACTCACTTTACCGTGAATAATCTTCTTTGGCGTTGGAGGTCGCTAAGATGTCTTTGACCACGTGCCGTTTATAGGTACCTACTTGGCGTAACCCCCTTCCCCGACTTATTCATTCCATTAGCCGCAGTTGGCGCAGTGGCCAGACTCATCTCTGACCAAAGCTATCCGGGTTCGATTCCCGGCGGGCTCGATCCCTGTTTTCCACATGTGGGAATCGTGGCAGACATTTCGCTGGTGGACGGGTCTTCTCAGGGATCTCCCGTTACCCACTACCCCCGTCTATTTATTCCAGCGCTGCTCCATACTCGCATCATGTTAACCCCAGCGCTAAAGACCTAAATGACAAGTACTGACCAAAATCTCTTCACTTTACTCGTTCACTAGCTGAAGTAAAGAATAGACTTATACTGAGAGGCTTACTAACAATTGTATTACTTTTCTACAAGGAAATTTTACGAATACAAAAAGGCACACATAACTGCCAGTAAAGTTAACTTTTTAAGTGCGGTACAATATACAGGTGTCCCATAAGTCCGGTTTCATAAGGAAAGTTAAATTAGGAAATATGTGAATGTAATGAAATGTTATCGTGAATAACATTACTGCTGCATGCCGCTTCATCCCGCCGGCCATGTTACATCGTGTACAAAGCAATTTTAACCGTCCCATATGCATGTGCAAAGCACATCGCTACCATCAAACATTTTCTGTCGTAAGGGCACGTGGAAGTGAACATAACACACTACATCACTATTAATCCATTCCGTATTTCATCAATTCCTGTTTACCATATGAGGCCGGACTTAATGGGACATCCTGTATACACTTTGATTGTTACTTAGGTTGCTTTGTTTATGCTAAAAAGTGGCAGGAAAACACAAATTACTTGAACGAAAAAAAAAAACTAAGGGTTCAAAAGTTCTTACTTTATCACGAACCATATATACCTTCCCCTATTCTTGGTTAAGAGTACTGTGTACCGGTGTCAGATCTCCACGTTTGACGTGCGGTAACAGCGGAGTGATACAGTGTCAGAGCACCACTCAGGCACATGGGTCTATATTCACAGCGCGCTAAACTGGCGCGGGCGTGCAGTGTTTTCGTAGAACTCTTTCCTACGGTGCTTGCAGCGGTGACCCTAAAATTTTATTTTTGCATATTGTGAAGTAAAGATTAATGCACGCGCCTTATTTGGCAATTTACGGATTCAGGTCGTATTTTCAGTGTTACAGCAGTCTAAAAAAAGCCGTTTTTAGCCATTTAAAGAGTCCCCAAAATCATGTTACTAACAATCATACTGACTTTACAAAAAGTGGCATACGTAGTTTCAAGTGGGTGTTCTTTTCATAGATAACAACAATAAGAATAAATTCGGCGGTTTCGCGTAAAGTATTCGCGTGACACTCCACTACACTGTCCAACGGCTAAGTACACAGTCCTCTTCAGCGAGACTTGTCTGCATTGTCGTTCTCGCCTAGTGGAAAACATGCGTTGAGATTAGGAAGGCACGAAACAGGACAGTCGCGATATAAACCCACAATTTAGTACTTCGCATAATTTTAAAGAAAACCATTTCTGTGTGATGTAACTAGAGGTTAAACTGGTGACTTGGTATGCGTGAGAATAGTGTTTAACCAGTGAGGTAAGCTTGGTTATATTAGGCGCAGGATCAAGCACTGTGGTTTGGGATACATCCACGCTCAGTAACCACATATTTTAGGGCCGTAGTATCTAAGAAAACGCCCAGGCTGCGAGACCCGTGATCGAGGCAGTAATTATTTGGACCCTATGTTTACATGTTATTTTTCATCGTTACGGTAATGCAGCTTGGTTATTTCTTTCAGTCCACCCGCCGGTGGTACTAGTTATAGCTCGCGGCTATGGTGTCTTCACGGATATATTCTTGCCGTGTGGTTCATAGAGTATTCATGAGGCGTTCACGAGTCTTGTGTCCTGGCGCAGCAGGGAAGCGGAGAGTCGTCGTCGGAAACAAATGAGTTATACGTCTGTCCTAGGACAAGGACAAGTAACCAGCACTCGTCGTACGTCTCAGAGATTGGCTAGTGTGCAGAATGGTGGGGTTTGTTTTGCGTGGCTCGTTGCCAAGTTCTGCTAATTGTGTACAGTTCAGTCAACTCGAAAATTTACGTTTGTCGCTTTTGATTCTCGGCTCCGGGCGTCCTGGTTTTCATTTCCTGTGGTTTCCCGAAAACGCATAGACGGATACAGGGGTGGTTCCTCTTCCAGTTCCTGTCATTAGGCATATGTTCGTGGTGGAATCGGTAATATGCTGTTTACAAGTGTTTGTAGTGTATTTTACTAGCGAACTGATTGTTACCGGAATTGTCAAGACTCGGGCTGGAGTTTCGAAATTGTCTCTTGCTATACGTAAGTCGCAGATAGTATTGAAATTTCAGAGATATTGACCGCAATGTGTGCAGAAAACAATTTTATTTAACAAAACTGAACACTGTTATTTTTATGCTGGAATAAACATTTAACATCAGAAAAACGCAATCATGTTAACTTATAGGTATTCTTTGATCCATCGTAAATTCTGTATTGTTTTATATTAAACGTTATTTTTTTCATATGCTGATCTGAAAATATCGTGCTACAACGTACATTATTTTACATTTACGCTCTAAATTACAAATCCAGGTCTGCCTGTGCGTTATACACTGTAAATGAACCTTGTAACTTACCTTGCAACATAGGTAGCCAAAAACTGTAACCGGCAGCAAACTACTTGTAGTGCGGTTGCAAACACTACTGCTACCGGAGTCGCGAAAATGTTCTGGTGCTGAAACACGCTACCAATTCAACCGCCAAGGTACGCCGAGTCTTTAAACACCGTAGCATTCACATTTGAGCGCGTGCGCTATAGACTAAGAGGTAGCCTTAATTTATAACAAATAATAATTAGAAAAAAATATTCTTTGAATTATAGAATAACGGATGTGTTACTGGCCTGCGTATTGTGTCGGTATGTGTGACCTTTATGCAAACCGGGAGAACATGACCTAGTAACGACTTTGTTGTAAGTTGGTATATTCAATTAGGTCTAGGTAGCGCAGATGAGTGGAAATTCAGATATTTGCATGCAGACTGTGTGTTTTGTTAATTAATGGAAACTGTGATAAAAAAAAAATCTAATAGTAGTTTTATATCTCAGCAGAAAACTTATATAGGTGATTCGGGATAAAGTGAGCACTCAAAAAAGCCCTGATTAATTTCTATTTTCTGCCAGTTTATATCTTTCCGCTACATGTAAACATCAACATTGCCACGTGCTTTTATTTACATAGGCTTGTACAATGTTTACATTTACGTTACACTGCTCCTACAAATTTTAGCTACAATATGTACTCATTAAATGCAGGGGTGTTGAATATATGCTATACTCAGTAGTAATCTTAGTTCTAAATACATGCGAGTAAACGTCTTATAACACTGGTTTCTCTGCGTCTACTCTAACGGCGCTATTACCGTTACGAATCTCGTAAATGCATGCACAGTATATTCGAACTTTTAAACTAAAACTGCCACTAAAACCAGACACGACACACGCAACTGAAGAATTCAAGTTCCGTTCAGCATACTGCAATGAACGACGACGACGCACGTAAAGAGAAACAATAAATAACGTATTTTCTTAATGTGTGAAACAGGAGAAATAATGCTGTTTCTATTTCCAGATACTCAGGCTGCCGATCATAAAATATAACAACTTACATTATAGGTCATTCGGGATAAAGTGAGCACTAAAAATTTAACCTCTGAAAAATATCACTAGCCGTTACTGCATATAATTCAACATTAACTATAGTTTGCTTACTGCTTGTATGGTTGGCGGCGAATTTACGCAAAATAGTTCCGGGTGTTTTCCTATTTAAATACAACAATACATAAACAAAATCAACTTAAATCGACGTATTTGTATTTTATATAATTAATAAACTTTTTTTTATTAAACTGTATAGATTCATGCTAACTGCACAATTTATTTTACACGCGCAAGCATTAAGTGACGTGTCCAGAGAGGTCAGACATGTTCCGTCGTTAGCCGTTACGCGCGGAAAGATACGAATTGACTGAAAATAGAACTTCAGCAGGGCTATTTCGAGTGCTTACTTTATCCCGAACCGCCTTTACTAATGACTTCACATAATTTATCAGTGATATTCATGAACAGTCACTTCTAATACTTTTATGTGTGTTTATCAGAAACCGATATTCATTACACAACGGACAAATAAACTGAATGACGCAATTCACTTCCAAGCGGCGAAAACCTAACTCTGGTGCCATCTGTCGCTGAAATTTTAAACTACCTCTGTGGCGCGAAGAGTTAGTGGCATGTGCCAACGATAATCGACTCGGTTGCGTCGCTTTGTGCTGCCGCAAATTAAACATAATTGTACAGTCAGTAGGTATGTCAGTAATAACTTAAATAAATATTTTAAAGTATATTAAATACAGAGTGGTTGTTTGCATTTGATGTTGTTTCACTAATGATGTATTCAAATAAGAAAATACACGGAACTACATGCAGTTATTTGCTACCAACCATACAAACAATAATGTAACTGTTGTTAATGTTGACTTATATGCAGTAACGGCTAGTGATTTTTTTGTTTTCAAATGTTAAATATTTAGTGCTCACTTTATTCCGAATGGCCTATAACAATTATTGAAAGACTTGTTTCCAATCAAATCAAAGTATTATTTTTAGCCAGGTAGCATACACAGAACATATCAGAGTGGTGTAGGGAATAGTCCTCGAACATTTTTCTCAATGTATTGAAAAAACAACTTTTAAGGTAATATTTATACTTTATAGCTTACATTTCAAACAATATAGTTTTGTAACACCGTTACTATGTTTATGAACCAAGAACTGTATTATTTGCTGTATATTATTTTTAATTCGACAAATTTGCTGACTACCAACCCATCGACGAGTGACTTGTACTAGTAGTTCATTTGTGTCCGTTTGTCACTTAATATAAACATCGCCATTGTGACTAATAAGCGTAATTTTTCACAGCTCTCAAAATGTCTGCTGTTGGCCATAAAACATACTTAAGCCCATTGTTAACTATCCCTGTCTGTTGAGAGTAGAAAAGTGCTAGTGAAATTGCGAATATGCGTGCTCTTCAAGAAATTCATGTTGCACCATTCCAACATGTTAGAGTTCGCATATGTTTGGCAACACTGTCAGTGTAGTTGGAGCGCAGCTGTATTGTGTGCCGCATGGTTTGTTGCTGGTATGCGCTGGCTGGCGTCAGCACTTCCTGCTGGTGGGAGGATGGGGCCGTCATGTCGTCTGTCGCGGCACTCGGGCGATCACCGACCTCTCCCACTACACTCGTCAACGAGAACTCTCTAAACAAAGGTTTTGACGTATTCCATTTGACTGGTGCGCTCTAAGGGGCATAGAAAGGTACGATGTCAGCGGACGACTGGAATACTCAATTGTTAATAAAATCTGAACTGCTCATCAAAATTAGATTAGATTTTATTGTCGAGTAGATATTTTATCAGCGGACGTTTATTTACATAGTACTATGCCGTAGTATGCTTTACTTTTGAGTAAAAAACTAAAAACAGTTTTTAGAAAAATAAGGGCTTAATAAAACATTTCAAAAAATCCCGCGAACTGTTTTTTGTTTTTTAAACAATTGCTGAATTTGCAACTTTTTCTGCACTTGCGATTTTTTTTAAATTCGAAATATTGCGTTGTGGGTTATTTCATTTTTTATTGCATAGCTCATGGGATGTAATTTCACAGTGAATTATTTTGTTTATGTAGGTAAATTTGTTTTCACTATTTGCATGGGAGCATAACAAGTAAATTTTGACTTTGTGACACCCTGTTATGAGAAAACTATGATAGCTAATATTGTTTCGTAAGAGTATAATGCACTCACAAGTATCGTTTACAAAACTAACAATATTTCATAAAAATATAAAATTATGATTTTATCGCACTTGAACACACTCAGGAGTGTGCACCGGTGTCAAATTTCCGCGTCTGGCGCATGGAAACAGCGGAGCGATAAGAGCCGGAGTACCACGCTCGACCGAAAGCATAATCGCCTCTATTCAAAGCACGATTTCCTATGGGACTATGGTGACCCTAAAATTTGTTTGATAGTTTGTAGTAAAGGTAAACGCATGCTTATAGTTTCGCGTTTTACTAATTCGGGTGGAATTTTCGGAGTTACAACGGTAAAAAAAAAAAGTTTTTAGCCGTTTTGAGAGACCCGAAAATCATGTTTTTACAAGCGTGCTGAATTTTTATTTTAAACTAAAGAAGATTAGTTTCAAATATGTGTTCTTTTCGTATATGAACGCGACAGGAATTATATTCTATTCATTCTAAGGTTGTAGCTAATTTATTCAAGCGAATGACAACAACAATTTTTCAAAGCATAAATTTCATTTGAAATATTGGGGGAAAAAAAAAAAAAAAAAAACATATGAGGTAACTATGCTACGGCACAATCACAATGTGAGGAATAATTATATAGTTTTAATTGCTTTGATTTGTTTCTTTCGCAATTTTGATTTATGTTGCAACATTTGAGTGGACATAGTATAATTAAGCGGTTTTGCGCAAAACAGAATACGTGTTAAAAAAAAATACATGTGACACGTTACAACACCGTCCATGCGCCAGGCGAGGACTTATTTTTATTGTTCATACATGAGACACATTATTTTGCATGTTTATATAAATGTGTGTAAATGTACTTAACCTATTATGGCGTAAAGTTTGTGTACGGACGAATACCTTCTTGAGCCACTTTAAGTTGCCTTGAGTTATAGTGAGCCGCGTCTGTGATAGCGGCAAGGTCCTAAGTCGGGGATTTGATAACGCGATAAGGAAAACTTTGGCGTATGTTTCGTCATACTTTCTGGAATGTACTTGTCTTTAAAGTCGCGCTTCCGTGAGTTTTCTGGTATCTTTTTGTCGGCCACACATTTGGAGTATGTTCAAAAGCTCTTGCGGCTGAATGCAAAGCTCTGTAGTTTCTATTATTTCGCAATAGTAATATTTTTAAATTAAGCGAGAGAAAAAATAAAAAATCTCTGTCGCAGTTTGGTTTAACATGGTTCTTGCCGTGACAGTTAATTTTTTCAAAGCAAAAAATTATACCGTTTCGATTAAAAAGCCGACGAACCATAATTTCGGTAAACACATAATTAGCTAAAAACCGTAATATTTACCGTCCTGAAAAAATCAGCCGACATGGAGAATACTATTTTAAACAAAACTACCAGAGAGAGTTTTGATAGCTGCTCTCGTTTAGGCGTAAAAAATTAATATCGCTAAAATAAATAAATAAATAAATAAAAAATAGGAACTGGAGAGCATGGCCTTAAAAAGAAAAACAGTGGATTTTTTTCTAATATAAGTTCGACTGACCATTCATGTTTCAAAGTGCAAAATGTCATGCTGCATACAAGGAATCAAACACAGCGTCGGCATCCGACCGTACTTGAAGCTGCCTGTATTAAAGTGGAATATGTCGCCATATTTGATTTATTTTTTATTTTTTTAATTATTAAAAGAAAAGTGTGAAATGGGCTACATAGCATGAATTGTATTTTCATTCGCACTACAGTACAAGCGTGGCAGTTCAATTTTTAACTTATATTTATGCATTTATGCTGCAATCAGTCCAGGAATTGAGAATATAAAATAAGTGTTTGACTGATTGCGACCTAAACGTGCTTTAAACATCGTTCCTACAAATAGTTTTTTTTTTTTTTTTTCAATACCGTACAATAGTATTAACAAATAGACTAAGTATTTTCATTCTCAAAGAACAATCGAAAATACTTTCTCGTATATTTGTTCCACACATTTGTATTCCAGTAGCAATATTTTTCTCTTCTCAGTACAGAACGGTAACGCGTTGGACTCGCATTCCGGAGGACTCGGGTTCGATACCCGACTCCGACTATCGTGATTTCAGTTTTCCATGGTTTCTCGAATCGCTCCAGGCGAATGCTGGAATGGTTCCTTAACTAAGGCCGTGGCAGACTCCTCTCCCAGCTTCTGTCATTGTACCGAGTTGAGTGTCGATGTCTCTAATCACCTCGCTGTCGACGGGACGTAAATCCCAAGTATGTTACAATCTCAAAGCAGAAATTGTTTTTGTCCGCAAACGATAACCCCAATATAATTGAAAATGTAAATCACGATGTCTGCTTCTGCCAGGACTCCGAGGTAGACTAGTGGGCCGGGGGTGAGAATACTCTTCAGCGGCGTCGGCGGTCTTTTCGGCGCATTTCCCAACGAGAACTGTGGCGCAGAACTCCGTCGTCTTACCTCACCGCAGCCCAGCCGCTAGTTTGCCAAGCTTGAGCAACAGGCCGCCTCTCTCTTCGCTGTTTGTCGGCGTTGTGCAGGCTGGCCCGTCCGCCGCGCCCTCCCCGGGGTAATGCAAAGCCATCCTCTACGAGAAGACTACCGCTTAGAGGCGATGATGCAAGTGTTGAGCAAGCGAGAGTCGACCTAGTGTCCGTGCGCTCACAGCGACCCGATCGTTCTTATGTTTCGTTTATACGAAATTCAGAACTGTCACATGATAATATTATTTCAGTAAAATTAGTCAACATGTACAGCTATGACTCAACATATACATTTTCTTAATTTGCTCTCAAGAGTAGTATTTATTTTAATTGCCATTCATTGCCATATCGCTGAAAAATCTTAAAATAAACGTAAGGCGCTTGCCTACTGGCCGTGTGTTTGAGATTGAAGCATGGCGCCAAGGGCTCTTCTTATTGGCGGAAAGTTTTTAACGAAGCCCATTGCATATTTCTAGAGAAGTTTCACACGAATCCCGTGACAGATGTATCAGGTTGAAAAAGGATCTCCGTAACGATTTTTCTAATTGGCGTGATGCTTTGAAACTAGCCTTCCGTCATAGTTTGAAGTGTGTTTTATTTTCGTACCCGTTCATCCACCATTTGTTTGTTATCGCTCGACATTTCGCGTAGGAATCGAAGGGCCATATCCTGTTGTCAGTGTGCTTGGAGTCGCTGTGTAACGAGTCACGTCGTGGGCGGGTCTGCTCTTCATTAGTTCGGCCTTCGCACCCGGAGCGCGATGCGCCGTACTGATTGCAGCCGCTGTACTTGGTTGTAGCCGCTGAGAATTTTCCTTGTTCTGCCACGATGTTATAGAGGCTGTTCCGGATAAAGTGAGCACTAAATATTTATCCTTTAAAAATATTACTAGCTGTTACTGCATTGTATTCTACATTAACTGCAGTTTCCTTGCTACTTGTGTGGCAGCGTTTTATCGAAAATAGTTCCTGGATATTTCCTACTTAAATACAATTCTGAAGAAACATCAACTGAAATCAACGTACTTGTATTTTATATAACTAATAAAATATTTTAATCAAACTATGCAGGTTCTAATTGACTCCACAATTTATTTACACGCGCTAACATCAAGGGACGTGTCCACAGAGGTTAAACATTTCCCGTTGTTAGCCGTTACCCGTGGAAAGATTCAAACTGGCTGGAAATAGAATTTAGCAGGTTTTTTTTAGTGCTTACTTTATCCCGAACCGCCTATATTTGTTTGTAACACTGCAAGAAATTTATTGAATTGACGTTATTATTTATTTCGTATTTCCGTTACGGATACGTCAGGGACAACACTTTGCGAGAAAACCTTCAACATCCACCACAATTGCAATGCTTGTTCGTAAGGAACTGTTTATATTGTCCAAAAAAAATTAAATCTTTTAATGTAAATATGACAAACGTATACATAAAATTAATATTAAAAGTATCCTAAACAAAATTACTGGTATTTTATTGCATAGCAATTCTTACAACGGCGCAGCTTGATTGTTTTCTCTCACAATGTTATTTCTGAAGCATCCATACCGGAAATATGCCTACACTTCTTATTTTTGTAATGCATAAAAACTCAATTTTTTCGTGTTAAATATATAGGGGCCTATTCAATATTTTTTTTGCAGTGTTACAAGTTATAAACATTTCTCTGTCATGCATAAATAAAATCACATCGTGCAGTTTTTACATTAGTTCAGTAGAATGTTAAGCATTTTTAATTCGTTTTCTACGCGTAAATCAACCTGATTTCAACGTCGTATTAGTCTTGCCTTAGTCCATACATACGATTAAAGTGAGGCATCTGCGATCGTATTGGATTAATATAAATTTTACTATAACTTTTGCTTCCGAATTACTTTTGTACAACAGTATTTAAACGATTCCATAGATTTTATGAAAGACTTTTTTCATCGTATCAAGGCGAATTGAATGACAATAAATTGGAAACCGAAGGTGTAACAGAAATTAAATAAATCTAAATGGCGGCGAATATTCATCTCTAGGCTGTTCATATACCGGTAGCACAGTTTTTCTTCTGCATTTTTCAAACCTTTTCCGTGTTTTAATTTATCTGGATTCGGATAGTTCCGTTAGTTCGCCTTCGTTCATGTGTTGAATGCTTTTGCTTTGAATTTTATCACCCGATTAAAAATATAACCAGAGAATAAACGAGGACATTAGAAGCGAACTAGCGTGTCAGCTCCTTTGATGTCAGGGAACTCGGCCGCTGATTGGCAAATGTTGTCTACCAAGTTGTTTCAGTGTTTTGATGTAAACATTACATACACGCAAACTTTTCCTGTGCTGTTAAATCAAGTTTTTGCGTGTTTACTTGTGCTATACTGTCGGAAATTTTTATCATGCATAGTATTCCCAGAATCATCAATGCTAAAATGTACATGCTAACGGCAGTATTCAAGCTATGATAATTAACATGCTTACTGGAATTAAGTAATTTACAATAATATAAAATGTCGCTGGTTAAATGCAAAAAATTATAATAACGTAAGTTAATTTTATTTGTATTTTAATAAAAATTGCTGTAAATAAAGGATTTTTTACTTGTTCAAATTTTTTTAAATACGGAAATAAGTGCTTCTATGTCTAGTATCTTAAATGATGTAGCGCGTGGTCAGAGCAGGATGTAACACGAGGCCCGGACCTGCGTCGCAACTTTCACAAGGGCGCACTGTTATCGAGGAGAACATGTGAAGAATTTTCCATCGCTAATTTTAAAAGTGCAGATATGGCGACGAGTAAAAAAATTTTAAAATGACTTCACTTTAGGCATTGTTGACTTATGCTGTCTCTATTAGTTTTATCTGCACTATGATAAAACCAGCTACTTATTTTCAAATAACTGTGTTACAATTAAGTTGAATTATTATTGTGTTCTTACTGTTATTATACGTAGCTAGAGACACAACAGAGTAATATTGAAATAATGTGGTGCTGAAAACAGGGAAAGCATGCCAGTTGTTAACGAAGTATGGAAACAGAGATTTTGGAAGGGGGGGGGGGCTCCTAAATGCTTAAATCCGGCGCTGCCCGTGGCATCTAATTTCAGTGTAAATTATTTCGTTTCAGTAAGTCTGTTAGTTTTTTTGGGTGTATGCAGTCGTAACATGCAAATTTTGGCATTGACATCACGTTTTGGGAATATATTCATGCCACAAATTTTCCATAGGAGGATAGTGGATTTGCTTATGACACAATTCCCCGTAATTGGGATGGTGCAATTACAAGCATTCCTGTAGACGTATAAACATTCCTGACATTTCATACTCTGAATGTTGGTCTACTGCACCTTTTTTACATTGAGGCATAGCGAATTACTCCCAATTTATATGACATGTGTTTCAAGATAAGAAATAACGTAATTTTTCTTACATCCCAAATATGTCGGATAATATGGAAGTATTGTAGTTTATTATCTAACAATGTAAAAAGTTATGTATAGTAGAAAAACTAGGAGCTTATTAAGGGGAAGGGGCAATGGATCTTTGAAGCAGGGACTAACGTTAAGCAATCTACTTCTCTATAATCAATACGTTTACATATTCTTTATTTTAGTAATATAATATATAATTTAACTTAATTTTAGGAAATCAAAACTCTACTATCCGAAATGTTGACCAATTTCAACCTCGTTACACATGAAAATTAAAACTGCTGTTAGTACGTTCGCCTTCCAACCCTCACCACCGTGGGCATTTTAGTTGTGGCCCTGAGACAAACATTTGGAATTTTGATACATGTACAGGAATGTTTTTAGCTGGGAAAATACTGTAAAATAAAAATGGCCGTGCACCATTGTCCTTAAGTTTAAATCGTCTTTCATCAGTCCGCTCACCAGTTCAGCCAGAATCGAAGTTTAGTATTTTAGGGAAAGAGGGCGGAGGAGGGGGGTGGGGTCCGGGAGAGTCGTGCGTGCGAACAAAGTGGGTCGCTGCGGGTGATGTATATGGCGCGCGGCGCGGGCAGGAAGCAATGCCCGGCGAAGGTCGGCTCGCCGCCAATTTGGGGGCCGGCGTCGCGCTAAACGGCGTCTGCAGAGCGGCGCTAAGTGGCTCGCGACGTCCGTCCTTAGCGACGACCTAGCCCCGCTCTTCAGTTTCCGCGCCTCCTTGCCAGAGGCTTGTATGTATGCTTGCTACACGCCGTGCTCTGTGTGGCGACTGCAGTCCTGGAAAACCGCGAATATCAAGGATATTGTGGACATCTGCAAAAATAAAGGAAATTTCAAGGAATTTTCTTGCTTGACATATTTTTGAGCTTCCTAAAAGTCATACGTAGGAAAACAATGGAGTTTTGAAGTGAAGATATTTTGTTGAGGGGTGGCATGATGTAAGTATGAAACAGCGTCGTGATGAGGGGACGTGGGAAACGGGAGATCCGCGAGAAAACTCTCCGATCAGCAACGTCGTCCGGCACGATTCCCACAAGCGGAAATCTGGGAACGTACCCCGCCTGGGATGGAACCCGGACCGCCTTGGTTGGGAGGAAAGTGCTTTAGCCACTGCGCCGACCGCGGCCCTATGCAGTTCTGTGTGTATTTCTTGTTTAAAAAAAACTACCCTCATGTAAATATAAATAAATGCGGTGATACTTCATTTTCAGGCTCATTGTTATTTCATGCTATAATTTTATCAGGTACGCTGGCTAGACGAATGTGTATTGTACACGCCTAAAAGATTCTTCGCCAAGATGTACATAACTGAATAGGGAAAAAAATTCAGGCAGCGCAATAATAAACGTTACAGATAAATTGAGGACCTGAAATTGGTATACACGCGTATAACGTTCTTTGAATTGTATTCCTAAGTAACTTATGCACGCTGAGCAGTTTACGAATAAACGTGACTGTCGAAGCCGCAGGCGGACTGTGGTGGTTCGATGCTGACAGTCTATTGGTTCTAATTCTGCTGTGTATATCACTAAAGTTGATTTCTGTACTAATACACTGTAAAATGTAGTATGTATCTAGGCACGTACGTCATGTTTACATTTCAGTAGAGTTTACGTTGCCGGACGTTAAACAAAATAATGCAAAAAGACATCTCCATTTCATATAGACAAAACTACTAACAAAGTCTGACCAAAGAAAAAAAACATGATAAATAAATCTACAGTTCATAATAATAGTATAAGTTTTAATAATAAGAATGTAACGTTACTTATCGACTGTATAACATCTACTGGACTATTATAAAATAGTATAAATGGGATATAAGTTATAAAAAGGCTAGGGATTTTAAGAGGCCTGGGCCCAAGTTTCTCGGCTTTCGAGAGAATTATTTTTTTAAAAATACATACGAGAGTCGATATCGGAAAATCGCTACATATTTCTTAGTTTTGTTGGTCTCGATCGGAATGTTTCCTGAATTTCTCAGTGTCGTGGACATACATGCAAGTCGAAAATGAATGTAAAAACTCATTACGTTCCTTTGTGTTGTGGCCATAGATGCAAGTCGAAAATGAATGTAAAACTCATTACATTCCTTTGTGTCGTGGACATAGATCCAAGCTGAAAATGAACGTAAAATGTCATTAAATTCCTTTTGCTTTATGCGTTCTGCCTCTTCTTGGTTGCCCTTAGACCTGCTGACCACAGGCAGTGCCACAATCACCGTAAATGTTCCCGTAAGAAAATATCCCGTAGCGTTTCGTACAGTAGCAAAACTGTGTTTGCTAATGACGCATCAGAAAGGAGCATGATGCAGGCTGCACGTATTTACAAATCTAAATTTCTTTAGCGATGTATGTTAATGAAATTTGAAAGTTTAATTTAGCAGGAATTCGTGATTTATGTTTACATACAATAATTCACGACATGCAGCACAATTTCTTTCATACTGGACATTATTAAGGTATCTTATCACGTAGTAAATTTCGTAAAGATTTCCGTGTTCCGAGGTAAATTTTGCACCGACGTACGATGTTGGCAATTGGTATAAATTCTGATCGGCCCGCTTCGAAAGCATAGTAAGAAACCTTAAATATTCTATCTTTCTCAAATCATAAAGCTAGCGGGTCACCTGAAGCCGTTGCGTTGTAGCTGGCATTAGGCCTCTGGCACAATTTATAATTGTTAGTAGTTGAGGTTGGCGACAAACGAGAGATGGCATGCCTGTTAGTGGTTGGTATTGGTCACGAAAACGTTTCAACTTTCACTTTCGGTGGGTGTTGCAATTGTTTTAAATACTGAACTGTCTACTATAAACGACCAATCGAATTGCATTGTACTTACAAGCTATGTTTAATGCTAACATAAACATTACTAAGTCTTCTTATATTTTTTCTTTCCTCAAACACGAAGCATAACACTGAAATTAGGTTCCGAAATGTATTATCAACTTAAATGCTTTCAGCTATGACCTGTAACTATGTGACCGTAAACCTATATATTGTGCCAACCCATGCTTCACACCAACCTTAAACACCAATTGTGCCAGAGACAAGTAAGAGTTATTTCGTTACGGGTATTTACGGTGGTTGTCGTACGGTCTTTTTATTTCCGGCAACTCTTTGCTTACCCGTGAGGCACTGGAAAGGAAATAAATGTGACTCGGCAAACTCGAGGGTCTCGTATTTGGAATGCTTGTGATGTCACCTCGAAGACCTTGCAGTGACTTGTTCTGAAGGGCGACGTGTGGGTGACCTCGTAACCTTTCTCTCTGTCAGCGCAGCGGTGAGCTATGTCGTGGACCTCCTCCAGAGATTCTTCAACCACAGGCGGCGACATTCGCAGGAGCACGCGACCATTGAATATGTGTAGGTCTGGGAGTAGAATTGAATTGGAAAGAGTGTCTTAAAGTTGGTTTATCGAGAGTTAATTTAATGTTGATTAACCATTTAAACTCCGACACTGCAAGCTAGGTAGGCTACGGTAGAGATCGTACAAGGAAACTACTAACCGTCGATACAAATATGGATTCAGCTTCCGGCGATTAACCGCATGTGTGTTATTTTTTATACTGGAAGTTTGGCTATGATATGTACAAACGAAAGATGCGAGTAGAGGACAATAAAACAAGCGAGTAATCCTAATGAACATAGGTCCGAAAACCAATGGTGTACGCCATACGACATATGTACGAATGCAGTTATGACAATATTACAACACATATAGGCTGTTCACTATAAACATAGCACACGGCAGAACTTGTAATTAATTAAAAATATGTTTCATTGGGCCGATATGTGTTAGTTTTAGAGGGTGATGAAACGTTTACACGTGTTTGTGGTTACATGGAAGTTTTCATATTAAAAATAGTAAAGATAACTGCAAAACGGCTGAAAGAAAACATGCAGTGCTCACTTTTTCGTGAACGGCCTATAATTCGTTAAGTTCCATATTCAAGTACCAGTTGTCATAGTGAACAGGGAACGCAGTGTGCGCGTAAAGCATTTCAAGCTGTTGACATGGCTCCACACTCATTTACAAATACATCCACTTCATGCACAGGGCGTGTTAATGGCAGTGCATGGGAGGTAGCACGATTGTATCATGATGACGTTTCTCACGACATTGCGTAAAATGACAGGAGCTTGGGAAGTTTTATTTCTTAGCCTGTGTTAAGGAACAATCCCTTCAGTCGCCCGGAGATATTTCGGGAAACTATGGAATAACCAAATCAGGATGACCGGAGCCTGGACTTAAAACCCAGGCCATCCCGAATGTGAGTCCAGCGTGTTACCGATTTGTTCAGCGAAATCCTACGGCATAAACGCGAAACAGAACCCAGGGAATGCAGTGTGGAATGCGGCTAGGTTGTAGCGGTGCCTCGCCACGGGCAATGACCGGCCCAAAGCGTCGCCATCCACGCCGGACGTGCCGACGACGCCTCGCTATCGACCGCGGCCGCGCTGATCCATTTTCGCCAATTAGCGGCGAGGCGTGTGTTGTTGAGTGGGAGGGGGGTAGGAGCGTGCCTCGCCATCAGCTGGTGCCTGACCCGGGGTCACGGTCGTATAAGCCGCGCCGGCCCGCGTGTGCCCTCCAGCTGGGTGCAATCGTCCAAGACAGTCGTGATATACTCAGTTAATTGAACGCTTTCAAATGCCCTGCGGAGTTTCTTCACTCTGCAGTTGTGTTGTCAACCCCTGGTCAGACTTCCAGCACAACATGCGCCGTGAAATTATTTCAGATAACAAATGTAATGTTACTGTTGGGAGATTAAACGCTTTTAGTGTGCCCTTCCGTCCATTTATGTTAGAATGTATGTCTATAAATACCTACTATAGGTGCTTAGAGAGTACTTTTGACAACCACCTTGTCCAGAAAAATAAAGTGTGGCCTGTATTTTCAGTTTTTGAGCCATAACATTTGTTCTGATTGTATTATCAAAATTTTCTCTTCGACACAGCATAGGATATATTCTTGGTAAACTGCTTGACATAAATAATAGTGGAACCTTTAATGAATTTGCCACGCAGAATCATTTCAAGAGAATTCCTGGAATTTAACGTATAATTCTCTTTACAATGATTCTGCATGACAAATTAATGAAAGGTCCCATTAATATGTGTGTCAAGCAGTTATACCAAGACTATATCGTATGTTTTGTCGAATAGAAAATGTTGATTATACAATCTGAATAAATGTTATGGTTCAAAAACTGAAAAGACAATAAAATTGTCTAACACTCCCCCTTAAACGTTAAGTTCTTAGTACAGTACAACCTTTAGACATCGATTGTCACTCAGGTTGCTTTGTTTGTATTAAAATTGGCAGAAAACTATATTAACAGAACGGAAAAAATTAGCTAGGGTTTCAAAAGTGCTCACTTTATTCCGAACCACCTGTATCACAGTCAGCGATTTTCTAACTTAAGTTGATTATAAGGGTTGGAGGGGGGACAATCATAATTTGGACCAACGAGTTTTCATCTTTAAGCTGACCTATACATTTTCTATTAGGACTATGTCTTGAGCATTCATAAAGCAGAGAGTGTAGCCTACCTACGTACATTGTATACTGTTGGCAGTGTTTGTTACTGCTGCTTAACTTTGTTTAATCACCCGCAGGAAAATCTGACTATTCCCTGCCGATGGTTGCTAGTTAAAAATTATGGTCAAGGAATATTGAAAACCATAACTTAACATTAGTATAAATAGTACTTGTTTCAATTATTTATTATACCTCCATTACGAATTCCATCCTAATGTCTGTCAAGTCGGGCTGACAATTTAGTCAAGCCTTCTAGTACGGGACTTCGGGAAAAAATGAGTTAAAACTGACAAGGTGGCGAGTAGGATGGTTCCTTCTCAGTTTGGATTGGCTTTTCTTATACATCAAGGGAAAGAGATGTTGTGTTACGCGTTTCACGTTCAGAAACTCGATTTACGTTTTTATCTATTCCCTGTTGTGCCAAGGAATGTTAATACATCCACTAAATATACATTATCGAGAGAAAAAGTATAAACCCAAGCTGGTAGCGATAAATTCCAGTTATCACTCTGGTTCCATTTACAGGAGACTTTATAGGTTTTGCTATAGGATACTTTTATTTCATTTGTTTCGTACAATGGTTTACGTCGCACAGATGTTGACTGAATACGATGAGTCGGGGTGGAAGCTTAGAATCGTGCGACTGACCAGGTGGCGCAGTGGTAAACCACTTGACTAATTCGGGAGGGCCTGGGTTCGGTTCCCAAACAGGTTATACTGTAGTTCAGGCTTGCGAGATCATTCTTAGCCATTGGTTTCTCATTTAAAGTGACCTCGCGGTCTAAGACGTTGAGCCATCACTGCCTATCTAGGCTTGCTTCAGAATCGTACAATTACCGTAACTGTTTTGACCACTTCATCAAAGTTTCCTGGTTCATTGTCGATTCGTTCTTGAGTCATAATACCAGTATTTTAACACCACATGCACGGTGTGTTGTACTTAGTTTTGTTGCTAGAGAAAAAAAGAAATTTCAGTTTTCATAGACATGCTTAAAAATTCAACATAACATAGCTTAAAAGTGAGTAGTAGTCATAACCTTGAATTTTTGTATTTTGTGTCGAAACTTTTCTTCTGGGTAAATTTTTGGAACTTTAACCTAACTACGGAATAGAATATATAGTGATAGAATTTTAAACACCATACATCTTTATTTTCTGTCACTGTTGTTACAGATTGAATTGCAATTAAGAAAGTAATAAGAAATCTCTAACTGCAATTCGATCAGTAACAACAGTAACGACAAAAATATATTTATGGTGTCTAAAATTCTATCAGTATGTATTCTATTCCGTAGTTTGGTTTAAGTTCCAAAAATTTACCCAGCATTAATGTTATAACGCAAAATTAAAAAAATTCAAGACGGTGACTATCACTCACTCGTAAGTTTTTTATTTATTGTGGAACAGTTCAATCTAGTTTCCGTTTTTATGAACCAAACAGACGAAGTGTATTACAGTAATTTATGTAAGGATGTTCAAACTAAAACTTTGTGTGGCAAAAATTTAGTAAAACTGTGATTAAGACTTAGGATTGCGCCAAAAGTATTACATATAATTTATTTTATTTGCTTGAAACTACTTCATTGTGTGCGAAACAAAACTGTAATATACAGTACATTTGAAACTGCCTTAATGCGCTAACCCTTACGGAGTTTCTCTACCTGTGAGCAAAATGTGTTGCACTTTGTTGCAATGTTCATATATTTTATGAAACTATTTAAAATGCTTAAATATGTACGTCAACGAAATGAAAGCACTCTTCAAACCGTGTCATACGTTTAAAAATTAAATATGCTAATTAAAAACCATGATTCCCGGACCTTTCAGTTGGCTAACGGCTATTTCAATGTGTCGTATCTTGGAAAATACTAACCTAAATGCTGTGTCGGTGCATTTTTTTTTTTTTTGTTTGCTGTGGACAAGATTGTAAATGTATTTTTTAGTGTCATGAGAACTAAATCTCACATTCCGGAGATGAGCCACCAGTTGTTTTGAACATTGACCCGATGATCCTTAAAACAATTTGTTTCGTCTTTGTGACTTCGTTTAAATGTTCTTTGGTAGACAGTCTGTTATGTAGGTATTTAAATGAGGTATTTTTCCTCAAGGGCGTTAGTGTTTTTTCTAAACTGGTTGGCACCGCGCCGAAATACTTTCGTTCGTTGTCCAAAACATTCCGCGGGAGAAATAATTGAGCGGAAAGACTTCCCGAGATTCAGGGGGAAGGGGGGATGTGAACTTAATATTTTTGCGCATATATCTGGTAAGAGTATTAATATTTTTGAAGTAGTAACATAAATACATTATAAATTTATAAATACATTTCTGATCATTGTTCAAATCGTGATTAAACTGTAAGTTTTAGGGGAAATATGGCATGATTTTCTAGCAGTTTCACAACTTACGCTTTACAAATGATATTACTGTAAGTTAGTATTATATTATATTAATAAAAATTAAATATTGTTTTATATTATTGGAAAAAAAGTTTGTTGGTATTGTAAAAAAAAAAAAAACACTTTCCAAACGGCTGGATGAAATGACCTCAAGCGTGAATAAACTGTATGTACTGTTAAGAGTAAGAAGAATAAGCGATTCACTGTAGGTACATCTTTTATGAATTTTTTTAAAGTTTTGATTAAATTATACGTGTAAAAATAATACCGGAGAAGAACGCTTGCTAATCTTAGGCCTATCGCTTTCCATATATTTCATAGTTGCTCGTCGTTTTATTTAGCTAAAACTTGGCGGACGAAACATATGAAATTCGAAATGCACAGTGTAGAACATTGACAAAGAATTCATATTTTTACTTTTAAATGTAGGCCTAGTTGAAGAGGGAAATTGTTTTTAAAAGATATCAGGCGAGACTTGGGCGATAACGGTAAGTTTGTGCGAGATCATTCTGATGAAAATTACTATAATCAAACTGTACCTTGTGTGCAGGCATGCATATGTTAAGGATCTGTAATTTATATTAAGCAATTTTATAAAAATCCGAAAATTGTTTTATGTACTTATAGCTAATATTCCGTGACACATATCAGTGTAAATTATTCATTATCAATAAGTACATAGGTCTTAGTTGGGTGTATAATGCGTAACATGCAAATTTTTACTTCGACGTGGCGAGAACTACACAACTAAAGGTTTTCTATGAGAGAACAATGTAGTCACTAGGAACGTCCACAAATCAAATACTATTTCGTAAAATCTGTACCTCAGATGCATAAGACACTATGTCCATTTTTCTCAAAATTCCACAGTTTTAAAAATTTTCTAGTGATATACAACACAAAGCCCATATTGTTTCAAAAACGACATGTCTGTGTATTAAGTAGCTGAATTCACTTGTGAATCACACTCTTCAAACTGCTCTCCTGAAAAATATAATTTTTGTGATATAGTGTCTTATGCCTCCGAGGTACAGAAATATAAAATAACGTATTGCTCACACTAGAACGGCCTTAAATTGTTAAATTACTTGCTCACGGATTATTGTTATATGCAGCAAAGAAGGTGTGATTACGTGTTATTGTGCAGAGTAGCATTTTCTCACAATATAGCCTACTGTTTTGTTTTCTCGTAGTGCTGTGACAGTCGTGAAAGTGTGTTGCTTTACGCATGCAACCTTCTGCCACATATGTTGCGCGTCCCGCTGTCTGACAGCTGGGCTTACTACATACGTCACGGCGGCTTCTTCGTTCTTTAGCACGGCCGGAAAAAAATCCGCTTGGATTAGTTACAGAAATAGCTACTACTGTCACATGTGCTGTTTGTGTATGATAAAAAGTCCCGGAGCTACTCAAGGATTAACGAAATCATCTGTTGATAAATCAATACCGTGTTGGCACTCGCTGGCTTTTAAACATTGTGCCAAGAATTTCTGAAGGAAGTGAAATTAATGATGTTGCTTGGTTGGATACGATGTACGACAAATTTTTTTTGTCATCCGTATACGTTTCTCGTCAACTGGACTGTAAATACCCATCGGGCTGCGATATAATAGAGATTAGACCGCTCGTATTCCACAATGACGATCCGGGATCCATTCCAGGTGGTGTCGTGACCCATTTTTCGCACGATGGAACGTTGGGATGTTTTCGTTAGTGAGTGGGTTTATCAGGTGCTCTCGTCCCCCGTCGTTCTTGCATTCCGCTGTTGAACCGTGCTCGTCTCATATCCTCACCAGCGCTGACCAAATATTCTCTACTACCCCGTAAACACCAATGATTTCAGTTCTGTTGCCGGTTTATGTTTGCTAATGGATTGTTCTAGTAGACTCCATTCAGGTCGGTCCCCGGATTTTCGCATGAATGAATCGTGTCGGACGATGCCACTGATCGGTGGGTTTTCTCGGGAATGTCCAGTTTCCCCCGCCTTTCATTCCTGTGGTGCTCCATATTCACCTCTTGTCACCCCTCATCAGCGTTAAAGACCTCGATGTTGAGCGCTGACCAAAAACTCTCACTCGATTGCGTCCATTTTATGTCATTGGTGCATGTCATGTATTTAATTTTTGAAGTTGTAATACAGTGCAGATTTAATTTTCCAACACATTTTAGGTTGCATGCTGTGTATGTTTGATGTTTATTTATATATCTTTGTATTAAGCAGCTTGGAATATATTTATTTACGGCTATTACAAAAAGTGAGGTGTTAAAACTATGGTTATTTCTTACAGTAAATGAGTTGGATACTACAAATGTTTTGAGGCTTATGGAATTAATTTTTTAAAATTATTTTCTTGTACAATAGCAAAATAATTACAATTTTTTTTTCACAAGAATAAAACATGTTACAAAACGTTGTTCATTCTAGGCAATGTCTGATATGGTTATTAGCTAAATAGGTACGTCAAGACATTAAGTTAACTTTTTATATTTATTCTTTCCTTCGTTGATTATGATGTGACACAAAACGTATTTTCTGATGAAAGTTTACGCAACTTCTAAAACCCTTACAAATGCCAAATGAATGCTGTTGCAACTACCAGGGTAACAACAATGGGCACACTATCAGAGACTGTGTGTAGTATAGAACTTCACCAATGACCTCAAGGAGTATTGATCCCTACCACCTTGGATTTATCTGTTTCTTCTCGAGAACTTCTGTTCCAGTCGATGTATCAAAAGTTTTGTCACGGCAAGGCAAGGCATAGATACAAACTTAATCGATTTTCTGTAATTGCTGGAACCAAAATATATTCATTATTTTGCAACGGGAAACAGCTGAAAAGAAAAAATTTCTTTATTTACGGGAGCGACTTATACAGAGGCCGCAATATTAACAGAAACCATGCCCTATGGATTCCAAAAAGTGAATAAACAAAACTATGCCTTGTCAGCATGAAAAAAGTAAAACAATGCGCCAATTCCCTGATTTATAAGAAAAACCGTAAAACCGATCTGACAGGGATCAATCCCCCTTAATAGTCCAGCTTTTGTTGTTAGCCACAATAAAGTTTAAAAATTGGAAATATTTTATATTTATTTTGATTGAACTGTGTTGCCGTATCTGTCGTCAATTTTCAAATTCACACCTCTACAGACAGTGAAAACTTTTGATTTTTTTTATAGTTTTTAAATAAGATATTGTGAAGGCCACGTAGTTATGTACGTTCGCCGACGGACCCTTACGTCGCCATTGTCACAAATATACATTATTACAGGTAGTTAGTGACCAACTCTTTCGAAAGCCTTAATGTGTTTCCTCTTTCAGTGTTCTTCAAGGTAAAAATTATTAGCAGTCCCGGGAACCAATTGTTTTTAGACATGCTTCACTGAAATTATACGTCGAACTTGCTGTAAGGGTCAATCTACTGTGAAATGTATGTATTCGAAATGTATATAAACATTTTCATTACCATTTTTGCAACAAGGTAAATCAGGATTTGACTATGATAAATGATAATTGGGAGGATTATTGTAGACAGCCTTATGTCACTCGTAAAGGCTGTTCATGATGTGAGTTGGCTCTACTTATTGAAGGACGTTGTATAGACATTGCTGCGATATTAACGATAAACACGGTGGATTTACATAGTGTCAGGTAATTGCTGTGACAAGTGAATCTGATATGAATGGTATTCGTGTTCACTTTAATGTTTTCGCGTTGGAAAATGATCCAGAAAGACGTGACTTGACTGATATATTTTAAGATATGGCTGTTAATGTTTAATCATGCAAATTATTTCAGCGAAACTTCTTGGAATACGTAGGTAGTGAAATTAGCCAAATATATAAGGGATAAAAATGTTGGCTTATAGCTCAAAATATATGAACACTTCTTTACTGCTGCGCTTTCTTTAATAATCGGCCGTGTCTCACGTCAAGAAGTACAAATCTACAGTCTGTGGAATATAATGATGTTATGTAAAGCTTAGAGAGGATTGCAATTTCTTTCTATGGAACCATTTACTTCCAAAAACCTGTATGTTAAAAATAACTGGCACCGGCAGTCGCGTGAAATGGATGATGGTTAAAAAAAACTACGTCGTAGTACAGCTGGCCGCAATCACATCGATAAGCAAGCACGTGTTGTTGGCCGCGCGGAAACGATACTAACACGTAACACGACAGGCAGTGTTGCCAGATGAAGCCGTAGGAGGTGGGCGAAATCCTGGAGCAAGGCAAGGCACGCTGCATAATTTGACTATCTGTACCGGACCTAGAACACAATTCTGTTGGCATTAACTTGGGCGTTGTTTGTTTAGCCCTGTTAAGCTGTTAACTGCGGTAATCTAATTCGCGTTATTATATAGATAATACAAGAATATCGCAGAATATCCTACTCGTTGTGTACTAGAGTACACGGAATATGGAATTTACGCTAATGCACCAAAATTGGTCATCGAATACAAATTTAGTTATTTGCTAGCACCGTAAAATTTGATACAATGTAATAACCGCGAGCAAAAAAAAAAAAGTATGATGCTACCCTAATAACGACTGACCACACTAAATGGCAATGTTACTCACGGTTGACATGTATAGAAATAATATTTTTTAAATGTTCCAGGTCTCACCTAACGGTGCCAGAATTAAAGAATCCCTGGTATAGCTTATGAAAAAGTAAGTCAAAAATGTCTTCAAATTTTTCAGTAAAGTGAATTACAAGAGTATGAACGTACTGTAATTTTTTATATAAAATAAAACGACTTAATACTTGTTACTGAGCTACGACACCCTGAATAGTGTTACAGTAATGAAAGAGCAACTAGTTTTATTTTATTTAAATTGATACAATTTTTAAGTCTATCTTCAGGGTAGTATTTTTCACTATAATTCACTTTACGGAGAAATTAAAATCTCATTTTTACTTGTCCATAATCTATCACCGCGCAAAATTAACACACCCCGTTTAGACTCATCCTATTTTATTTATTGTTGTCCTTGACAACAGAGCATCTTAAGAGTTGTGTTTCAGGAAATTGCAGACACCAGAGCGGCAATTGGTGAGTTAGAGAGAGAGAGAGAGAGAGAGAGAGTCGGCGGTAGAGCCCGCGCGCCTTCCATGTTGCGATTAGGCTTTGTGTAGTTCAACAGTGCGCTAATTAGGTCTCCAATACGTATATATTATTGCACGTGTCGAAGGCCGAAGGATTGAACTACATATACATTGGTGTAATATCATCCTTCAGGATACTGAGCGCCGATGTCCTAAAAATGCTATTTTACGTTATGTTCAGTATTTTTCCCCACTTTAGTTACGGACAATAATAATAGGACTAAATTCAAACATGACGTCTGTAGAAAATATTTACCTGTCCTTAAAAAAAACCGTAACCGTTATTGAAGGAAATACGGATAAGGTAAACACGCTAACACTGATTGTCGAAGTATTCCTAGCGCCATGCTAGATAGTTTTTTTTCCACATTGATGCAAATAACTAATGGTTTTTAACACAGTATTCTGGAAAATATTTACAGACGCTGTGCAGTCGTACAGTACACAGTTTTTTTGTAGAATATAACATAGTTCGCTCGCAAATGTTTGGTAGATATTTGCTTATTTTTATAACAATATTTGCGATATTTTGGGTTAAAAAAAAAAACTAAAAACCGTGGGGTTTATTGCTTAGAAAAAATTGGGGTCTGAATATTTATTAAAGCAAAACTAATGTAGCGATTACTCGATATCAATATTAAGTTGCTTAAAATAATAATTTTTTCGAAACCACTGTAAAACTACCAAGCTAGGCCATAAAAGCACTTTTGGTCTGTCAAGTGTAAGAATTAAATTTTTTGAAAGTTCTAAGAACTTAATGTGTAAAAGGTTTTACAGGAAATTACTTGTAATTTTAAATAAGTGCACAGTTTGTTCGAAAATCACTTATGCAGAGGAAAACACTGCTTATTTCATGGAACAGCTGTAAAAGGAAATGACGACACAACTGTCGAATAAAAAGGAATTCTTACTTGGGTTGGACAATACAGGACGAGTAAAAAAGATTGGTTGTGATAATACAGACCTTCAAAGTTGGGGTATTCTTTTTTACTCATCTTGCACATTACTACATGTGTAACAGTAATGGCAGAGTCGTGCCGGCAGCCTGTCGGGGCCCCACTCTAGAACGTGGCGGACGACGGCAGCAGTTTCTAAACGAGGCGGCGGGGTGGGCGAACCTGCTCCGCCCACAACCCCTCTAGTCCAGCTGCTCCTGCGTACACTCTTCACCTGCGCGGCCTTCGTCAACCTGCTTTCTTGTAGCCCGTGCCTCGGCGCCCGCCCACGCGTCTGTGAGCGTCGCCCCTTGCAACATTCCCCTCTGACCTGACGCAGTGTTGCCACGTTGTCCGCTTTGTCCCGTTTTCCTGTGCCTGAATAACGCCAGAAGCAAGATATTCTTGAACCCCTTCAGACACTGCCAAAGTTACCGCGGGTTGTAAATCAGTAAAATAAATAAAAATAATTTCTTTCCTTGATTTTTAAAATGACTATTTTGCTTGCCTAAAACACATAATTTGTGTTTATTACGTTTAAAAACCACGAATATTTTTCGCAAACACTTTAAAAAAAAACCTAACAATGAAGGGGTAAGAACCTCGAGCCGTTGTTGCATATAATTCTAGTAGTCACCAGTAAGATTTAATACGTAAAACCACTATTTGCGCGTGTATCCGTATCTCCGTAAGCAACTGTTTTCAGTATACATTTTTTCCAGTGAAAAAAAAAACTATACATGCCACATTAATCTGGCATCTGGTATACGTATTCCCATCGATCGCTTTGTTGCCTCATTCCTTGCACGGTTGACAGCGAATGATGAAATCTAGTTCCATATAGGTATATATTTTATTTAAATAAAACTGTTTTGAAATTCTGTGAAATTAAAACGATTTATTTTTGTTCTGCATATTAAAAAAAAAAAAATAACACCAAATATATGTTTCTGATAACAACACTAATAAACGTTCTGTACATCAGCAGAATTTTGTTTCCGCCTACACTCTGTTCTGTGCTACAGTTGTAAATTCCGCCAGGAGATCGCATCGAGAGCGTTTTCCAATAAACGCTTAAATGCAAATAAAGCTACGAACGGTTCTGCGCAGTTATTACGAAATTTTGCCCTCCACAGAATGTTTTCCAGCACTAATTTTCAAAGAAATAGTTTCAAATAACTGCGAAGGCATAACAAACTTATTTACACGCTACGGAAAAATACAATGGCTCAAAATTTCAATTAAGGTCTCAGCCTACCTGGAAGCCGCGGCGATAGCAAGAATATGGATTTACGTGTTAAATTATATTCTGCGGCGCCCAGTCTTCTTTAATGTGACATCGCTTTCGGACTATATATATATATATATATATATATATATATTTTTTTTTTTTTTTTTTTTGCTGTGAGAAGACGAGAATAATGTTACGTAATTGAACATGTATGGAAAATAACGAGATGTTTTCAATTTGATAATGAAAGCACTTACTTGTTCAGAGATTTCAGGGTGTTTAAAAAATACGCCTAAAATATTCTATAGCGATGTGGGCCTCGCCGAAACTAACAAAAAAGTCAGTGGTGGCATATATGTAACTTCGACAGTGGCTTATATTATGTTAACTTTATTTTTTCAAGTCAAAGTACACCATGATTTTAACTAATTACCAACGGAATTGTCTGTACTGAATCAGGTTTTTTTTTTACAGGAGAACAGTTTTGCGATATCTGCTCTCTTTTAGGGTTTAAAAAGTCGTAAAAGCTGTAGAATTAAGTATCCTCACCATTGCCTTAATTGCGTGACTGTTGACGCATTTACCAGACACTCGTTGCTAGTTTCGGTATTTAGTCCCCAGACATGTGAGAGTTTTTAGTCGCATGAAACAATTCAAAAGACGCAAAATAAAAATCTTTTGAACAGTGGCTTTTGCTTCACGGATAGTATTTCGAGCAAAAAACTTGAAGGTTCAGACATCGTTCCTTGCCAAGACTACAAGTTACGAATCTAAAAGCAATCAATCAATTGAAATGAGTAAGTGCGATGCGATAAGGGTTATGATTGCATTTATGGATGATCAGTCAGTATCAGAACTCTATGGCGTGTCCAATGTGATAACAAATAGTGTTAGGGCAAAAAAACTAATTTGGTGGAATTAAATCACTAAGTGAAATATTATACCTCACAACGTAGCAAGTCATTATGTGAATCACGTAAAATAGCACATATTAATTCGGGTTAGTGAAATAGCGTTAAGGTATTGTATAGTGTACACTACTGTATTTTCGTTGGGACATTTGCTGATTTGATATATTGCGGGTCCTTTAATTTAATCTTCACAATTAATGCTAATTTTCTATCTGATTAATTTGTCGTCAGTATGAGATTAATTAAAAAGATTAATTAGTTTTTATTGTGTTCTCCTGTGATATTGGAAAAAATTCAACTATAAAAATTTTTCTGTAAAATTAAATGTGGGATTAGATGGACTGATTATCTTGATAAATAGTTTCATCGTATAATTTGGATGATAAATTAATATCTAGCCCTGTCTTCGTTTTTCTTTAAATCCTGTGTTGCTGTTTTATTTTGAGACAGAATCTTCTTAGAATTTGTAACTAAGCATTTGTTACAGATGAGTTTGTATGGGCAGTGTATGAGTTTTTAAATGTTAAGTGTATTAATTTTGTTGCGAAAAGCACCGGCGGTATTTTGGACGGAAGACTTTTTGTCTATAACGTGAGTAAAAATGTTCTACTTAAGTGCCCCCCCCCCCTTTTTTTTTTTGCTAGGCACTTTATTTTGAGACAGCCTTCAAGGAAATTAAATTTGAATTTATTAATATGGATTTGTTTCAAATTAGTTTGTGTGGACAGTGAACGACTTTTTCTCCGCAATGTAGGTAAAATTACAGCTTTAATTTCAGTAAAAACTTGCTACTCTTCTGTAACAAGGATTATGTTGTTACGTGTGACTCGATGCTTTAAGTAACACGTGTATACGTATGGTTTTGTACTTTCTCTACTTTTTTTTTTTTATTCTGCAGTCCAAGTTTGCTTTTAGTATTAAAATAATACGTGCGCACTAACTCTGTAAGCCTTTTATATATTTCACTTTAAGTTTGTTATTCTTTTATTACTTAAAGCGTTGATATTCCATGAACATACGTATGACGACTATTAGAAGGGCGCCGTCACCACACGCTATAAATGCATCGTAGTGTGTTCGCAATTTTTTTTTCTACGAAACTATTCCACGTGTGCACATTGTGCCAACATATGAAAATAAAACTCATAAGACAAGGTTGCAATCTCGTTTAGACACCGTGCTAATTAAAAACGCTGTTTCTAAGCCCTCACATAGCTAATAACGGCCTTTTCAGACTCCCGTACTTCAAAATTTACTTGCTGTGTGTATGTGAAACTCAGACATAGATGTGCACTGTACTTTACTGCAGACTTTAAATTCCACCAATATATGGTCACTGCTTAGTCCCGTAGTAAAAAAATTCGGCGAGTGTCTTGCACGCTAGTTAGTGCGGCATTAGATGCGCGCTGCAAGGTCGTCCTTATATATGTCTCTCTGCGCCTCTAACGCACAGGTAGGCGCCGCCCTTTTTTGCTATGTGGCATTGTCTGAAACGTTTGTACAAAGTTACGTTGCTGATGTCACTTACTATAATCTGCCTCGCCGTATCAATAAATGCTACAAAAATGATCAAAGTGGTTCGGGATAAAGTGAGCATTTAGTCAATGAAATCGTAATTACGAACCTAAGTAAGAATAAGTGTAAATATTGTACCGAACCAAAAAATTAACGCCTAACGTCACAATAAAGAATTTTTTAATTGCTATTATTATTCTAGTCCAGATTGTCTACAAAAAAAAGCTTACTATCGCGTACCACCTCTACCATGGGTGTGGCAAAGTCAGCGTTTCGGCTCTATATTAGATACGACTGAAAGACGAATGGAGTTTGGCTTTATTGCGGATGTTCTGTGTGGCGTGTGGGTGGTTTAGTGCCCGCAACATTTCTTTGTCGTCATCTCGAGATTGTTTTGGAATGATTCATTAACTGGACATGTCGTTCGAAACTCTACGGAAGTGGTCGTGCTTCAGATCAGAGCGTGCGTCGTGTTTTCTCGCCCACGTTACACGGATCCCGGTCTCGTAGTTAATTATCGCCCTTACTCGTCAGAAAACAACCGGCAAGTGCGTGGTGTTGAGTTGTGGACGTGCGTGTTGGCCGTGTTTTGACGTGAAAGTGTTTTAACATAAAAATAACATTACAGTAACTTCGTATGCCATTGGTAGTGCTTGTGGGATCGCTTCCACGCCTCCAGTCAACACTCTCACTTGAATAAAGACCGTCAGTTGGGGCATAACTTAGGTTTGATGAGGTTGGCAGAATGTCAGCTGCCCCAGGCATGAACACTGCTACGAGAAACCAGCATCATTATTTTAAATTTCAATTTTATAAAATTGTGATGGTTGTCACATTACTGTTTTTAGGGATTATTAATTTAGTTAGGAATGTGACCCGAATACACTTAAGTATATCTACCCTGGTGAAATTTTAAAAATGTGCTCTGTAGTGGGAATATCGTGCACACTTCTTTCGGATGAAGTGGCGGTGGAAAAAAAGAAGGGAAGGGGGTTGGTGAGGCAGAAATGTTGATCTTCTGACTGTTCATTGTCGAGGAAGATGTTTTACCCTGGAACGAGGTCTTTACCGAGTTCTGACTGGGCATTTTTAAAGCGTAGTTTTTCCGAGCGAGATGATACAACTGTGTAACGTGTTGTGCTCGCCATTGGTAGGACCCGGGTTCGTTTCCATATCTCCGGTCATCCTGATTTCGATTTTCTGTGGTTTCCTGATATCGCTCCAGGCGAATCCTGGGATTGTTCGTTAACATGGGTCGTGACCGAGTCCTCTCCCAATATTTGCCTTTGTGTTAAGTTACATGCCTCAGTCTCTAGTGACCTCAAGATGTAAAACCCGTTTATCTTAAGAGTGGTTGTTATTTGGGGAAATTTGTAATGCATTTATTGTGTGCATAGAGTACCTTTTTTAAAATAATTTAATGCTATCATATTTTGCATTTGATGCATTTATGCGTGCATATTGGAATTTATTGGTTTGTGGACATACGCCATTGCTCATGTTTTGCTGATCAAACTTGTGTTTAGGACAAAAAAGAACAAAACATAAACATAAACAGACAAAAAAAAACTGGACAGAGCAATCCCACGAACAATGGCGTATGTCCGCAAACCAATAAATTCTAATTGTAAACTCCCATTGCAACAAACCTTTAAAAATCTTATTATGCGTGCATTCGTTGGTGAGGAGGTGGAGTTGAATGATTAAATGAAATATCATACGCCATTACAACGCTATGCCACTGTTAGCCCAGAAAACTGAGATTCAGATAGAATACTACAATCACCACGGTAATAAGTGAGAGTGTGTACACACACACACGCACGCGCGCGCGTGCGCGTATTTATAGACTATATATGCTGTGTGTGCATGTCTAATAAGTTTAAGTCGTACAAGAACTGTCAAATTACAACAGTGTGATTGATGACAAACGATAATCCTTTAAAAAGTGTAGAAAATCGAGAAAATGTGCAAGGCTAACAACGCTGAGAAGAGGGGTTAGCTAGCGTGTTCACATTTTTTCCCAGTACGAATACGATGCTAATTTGTGTAATTTTAAGTAAGTTTGTAATTTTTCGAAAAAAGAAATAGGAAGTGGGGGTACATTTTTGCTTTCACTCTCCACCTTTTAAAGCTAAGTGGAGTGGGTTAACCAAGGTCCGATCGCTCTGTGAAGGTGTGACTGAATTGTTGCCCCTTTGAAGTACAGCCCTTCGGGATTTTTTCTGGCGGTAGTGTAGGCCTATTTGAAAAGCGACTTTAAAAGCAGCCATTCAAATTCCTTCAAACACGTTTGTTTTACTGCTTTAATAATCCTGAATTGTTACCCCTTAGAGGAGGCAACTTATTCTGACGTAACCTAAATTAACGTGACCTAATATAATACACCTATGTGTATGTGTGTATATATATATAATATATACACACATTCCCACACACCACAAGAGTATCATTGGCTAGCGTACTCGAGATTCCGTCATAGAGGAAAGGTCATCTCCCGGTCTGCTCAGCATGCAGGCAGCCGTCACGAATCCAGACCAGACATGGGGGAAAATCTCCCGTGGGGTTACATGGTTGCCCATAGTACTACCTAATTTTCATGGCAGCACTTACGGGTTTGCAGCCTAACTGCCAGAGTACTAGTAGATGTGCAGGGCGCAATATGTTAACCAGGTACACCCGTGCCTAGGGAGGGCGGAGGAGACACCCTTACGACCTAGGTCCGGTCGCACACCCACGTTCCTCTGACCGTCGTCAGGGTCGTCCATTGTCATTTCCCAATGGAGAATCCATCAGAACATAACCCCTTTCCCGGCCCCGAGGAGGCCAGGTTGCATAGGGCACGCACGCCAGAGCCTGCATTGGTTTGAAGATTCAGTAGCGCCTCGAGGAGGCTGCAGGTTGACTTAGAAGAGAGAGGCGCTTTTGTACAGAGGGGTCACGGAAGCGTAGGCCTAAAGCTAGCACCAGAGGCTGAGGAAACCCATCCCAATATGTTGCTGCTAGAAAAATCCTTAAGGATTGCCCTTGAAATGGACAATTCAGACAGCACTTCTAGTACACCACTGCCAGAAAAATCCTGAAGAGGTGCCCTGCTAAGGGACAACAATTCAGCTACCCCGCCGTGAAAGGGTGAAACCAAGGCGACACCTAAGAGCCAACGCGTGCTATAGCTGTTGATGCCAGGAAGGCGCGAAGATTTCAGCGGACTGCGATTGGAGGGCGCCGACTCTGCGGCCTACTTGCCGCGCAAGGGAAGTGGGCTAATCAGCTAATTAGGCAGGCTTGGACGCGGTCCAGCTCCTGGATGCACGCAGCCTGAGTCTCGTGGCTCGCGGAGCTCGACGACAGCTTTGTTGTCCTCAGACCTGTCTGTCCAGCTGGCTGCGGGGAATGCGTTCCGAACACAGTATTTACCGGGCGGAATTCTGTGTCGTCTCGCAGCGGATGTCTAGTATAGCTTGCTTGTACGTAACGCCGGCGTGCAGAGTTTCAACCGTTATAAGATTATTGACAAGCAGTTCACTGCGCGTGAGTGATATCTACTTAGGCATAACAATTGAAGAACATTACACGTTTGAATATACTTCTAAGGCTCACCATTACTCGTTGAAGCATATTTCCTAGCGGCCGAAAATGGCGAAAAAGAGTTCTCGATGTACTCATTAGGTATGCAAATCTTGGCGCAGACTAATTAAAAATGTATAAGCGTGTACAACTAACTTCTTTATCTTTAATATTACGTCATAAAATGATACTGCCACTACTGAATGTCCCATAGATGTGGATTGTCGGCGAGAGGCTAGGGAGAGCCGCGCTGTGTCGTCCTAACCGCATCCGCATTTCTAGGCCGGCTTAAGGGTGTTCACGTCGCAAAAGTTCGAAATTTTGTATTTGCTTGACATATTGTCAGTTTATAGACGTTACTTGCGACTACATTTTCCACTTGTAGACATTTTTTATCTCGCATAGTTTACCCATGGCGGCGCGTCAAAGTCAGAATTAGCAAGTTACAGGAACATAGGTATAGTGACATGCTCGAACGAATTAATTTACACTGAAATTATATATCATGGGTTCTATGCTAAAAGATTTAAAAACACACAACAACGTAATTTTGACTTTTTTAAAAATTGCCATAAACGAGGTAAATTTTCGCCATTTTCGGATTTTGTTTTTTAAGTACAAAGGATTTCTACGCTGTTCGTATTAAGAAACGAAATTTTGTAGTAAACACAGACTAATTTTTTGCGACCAATATTTTAGTGACGTCAGCAATTCTTTCGTAGTGGTGGCACAGAATGCATTTGGCTGTCTGAATACTAACAAAAAATTTTTTTCAGCTGCCACAAATATCATTAGGCCTACTGTATATATGCATTTGCGGGCAGAGCTTCCCCACCCTACCCCTTCGCCAAATTGGCCAGCGATTTCTATTTTCAGCTGTAAAACAGGTTCGGTTCTCGCGACTGGCTCTCATGATTTGTTGACTGAATAACATTATAACATTATTTTATGGCATTTTGATTTTTTCGTGTTAAATACGATCTTATAGGGGATATCCAGTTTACCCCTCCCGTACATTCCGCGCTGCTGCTACTCGTTTCATATCAACCTTACCAGTGTTAAAACATAGCTAACCAAAATCTCCTCGCTTACTCACTTTTAAATGCAGGTCTATTGTATTTTTATAGCTGACTTACGGATTTTGTTGTAAAACACTTGTCGGCGTTTTACGGAGTTCTACAAGACCATCTTGCCGTCATTGTCGCAAATCTCGGGCAACATGTGTCTGTATTTAGGAGTAGGCTACTGACTGGGTCGAGAAGTGTTCAGCTGCTCACGATACTTGTTCCGTGAACATAGGCACTGCATATTTTCTTCTGCGTGAAACCTAAACATAGTTAACTTCTGATAGAGAACAGTGTTGCTCCACCAACGTGAAGAGAAAGCTTGTGGTAAACCGACGTTGTTTCTCAATTATGCGTTCGTGCGCACGCATTTGCGTTTGTGGAAGGCTGCGGAAGTATTGTGTGCTTGTCCGCATTTCCTGTTCTCGTCTTGGAATCCGTTTTGCGTGCTCTCCACCAGACTGCGCTTAGTAAATATTTTCTAGCGTCCAAAACTTTCCTTCCCGTGCGTTTGTAATAACCAACCCCACTGTGCTTCTCACGTTAACCCGTTAAGCCATACGGGTGAGTCTTAATCGTACGTCAAGAATAATATCGCCTTAATGCGCAGAGCACTACATCGGTTCACAGTGTTTTTATTGTGGTCTTTAAGGTGGCCGTCTAGGTGAATGATGTTTGCCTGTTCGAGGCCCGTACGACAGCAGTTAGGACGACGCAGCACGCGCGTCTCGCCTCACACTTGACCTCTAGCTGCAAGTCGCTGAACTGGCGAGCTGCCTTTACTACGCCACTAGCTCGTCTCTATGAAATATTCCGTGGTAACCCTATAGTTTTATGACGTAATGTTACCCTTGGATAAACTCCTGTGTGGAACTGTATGCTGTACATTTTAGTACAAACACGTACAGGCTTATTTGTAAACTGTACTATTGTGGACATTGCCATTTCGATATATGTCGTCCCAGAAATCTTAGACATATATCGCAATGCGTATGTCCACAATAGTACAGTTTGTCATTCTGTTCCATTGCAAGAAACATTCAAGACATTAGGATTATCTGTAGTAATGTTTGTACCAAGTTAATAATTACACACCTAAAGTTTGTCTTCACGCGGTATTCTGATCGGCTACAGCTGAATATTTCTTTTATGTACACACTTCAGTAAGGGCTGGTGTAATTTATCTCTTTGTTTACAGTATTTCCCCCGTTAGTTTTAATCGACGCAAATATGATTCTGGTATTAATGTCAACGTTTACTTTTGCGTGCTAGGAAAAGATTCGCAGTAAGTGTTTGATTAAACTATAAAAAAAAAAAAAAAAAAAAAAAAAATTCAGCCGAAAACTTGAATTGTTGCCCACATTTATGTGATAAATTAGGAATAAGGCTGAAGATACGACGTTAGTGGTCCACTTGAATGCCAAGCGCGTAGTTGATAAAATGGTTGTGAACCGCCTGCAGCTATGTAATTAACAAACTTGAGGCAATTAGTCTGGGTCGTGGACGACCTCCGGGCAGGACACTGCCGTCTTCCGGGACAGTCTTAACGGTCACACCTTGACACAAGACACTCGACAGTACACGTCACGTGACTGCTTTGCGTCTGTTCAGTGTGTCGGCTGTAGGCGAAAAACTCCCGTCTTCACGCTCTACTTGCAGTCGCCTAAAAACCTCTTCTGACTTTCGTGTTCCATAATGTGTACCTTGTGAAAATTAGTTTCTGGTTAGAAATCGCTATGAATATCGGCTGTAAACTGATATGTTAAAATAATCACAGATTCCTCTACATTTTAAATGGTGTTAGAAATAATAGCGGGGCTGTAAAATCATAGGAAAAATTACTTTGGTAGTAAAGGATTCTTGGAACGGCACTGTGACCGAACAGACACCATATCTCGGCAGGCCCGCTGAAAAAATTCCGGACCCTTGGACAAACATCTCTCCCCAATGTTTAAAAATAAAACTGAGGCAAGCGTATGTTCCCCGAAAATGTATGCATATGTGGTTACATATTCAAAATATGCACAGTAATTCTCCCATATAGTAAGATAGCTCTAAATAAAATAGTTGGAAAATGTTACAAAAATATTGTAATAGCACCTGGGCCACTCACTGGGCGTAACGCCAAGAATAGTGTCTATTGACGTATTTTCATTGCGGTTTTATCACTGTAGCAGCTGTGAGCATATCCGAGAGGATAAACATTCATTTTACTCGAAACCTACGTAAAGTATACCATTTCTGCTCCATTCAGAGATTTCTAAGGTTTTTAATTTCATCCCCACTTTTGGAATCTGAATCTACTTGCATATTAAAACGAAAGGAACCGTTTATCACATCTTTGAATGCTTGTTGGTATTCTTCTTGCTACAATGGAGACCCTGTTCGGTTTGAGTCCTGGACGTGCAGGACTAAAATTCTTGTGCAGCAATAATGTGGTAACAACTAAATACCGTAGTTGTGGACTTTCTCGATCGTTATATGTTACATGTTCCATCTTCAGTATCCTCTGGCATTGTATCATGTACGGCAACATTTCGGTGATAATATACATTATCTTGTGACCTCACGGAAATGTATGGTTAGTTTTATCTAAGCAGTAACTGTGCCGTGATAGAGAACAACTTATTCGGTAGGAAATGGAAGTATGAGCCATATTTGTGTTTCTCAGAGGAGTCCTTGTCCTATTTGGCATAGTTTATGTCGACTGGTAAAACATACTTATCACTTTAAGCTGATCAGGTTCTCTGAATTCCTGCATCTCCCATTCAGAAGTTTCCACCCAGTCGGCTCTATATTCGGAAGTGTAGGTTGTGGGCAAGGTATTCTGGAAATACAAGATTTCTTCATGCAGAGACTCGTTTCTTCTTCCGTCTTGGAACTCATCCGTGAATTTTTTTTTTTTGTCGTTGCCATAATTGGAGCGCTGTCATGAGGCTACAAATTTTCACATTTCTCCTGCCGTGTGTAATCCTGCTGCATTTTGCTGCAGGCTTTGTTCAGGGGCTATGTGCGGAGTCGGACAACTCACAGCTGCCGCGTCTTGTCATTTTGCAGTACTCACGTCAGTCGTACGTCATTGTTTCCTGCAAATACAAGAACAACTTTTTTCTCTCTGTTACTGGTCATGCCGAACTTGAGTTGTGCAACACTTGGTGTAGGATACACGAGTTGTCCTAAGACAACACATCCCTTACGTGTTTAAGTGTAAGTCGTATCATTATATATATATATATATATATATATATATATATATATATATATATATATATAGCTTGGATGGTTGCGCCCTTGTAGGGTACTTAACTGGGGGTGGGGAGGGTGTGTGAAATTCGACAAGCGTTAATCAAATGACTAGTTGAATAACACTTTCCTACGTTAGTGTTATTTTAACTATCAAAAATAATAAATTGTACAGACGAGTGGTATGAAGCATATTCTTTAAAGACTCTATTTTAACATAGTGTACAACAATTTTTTTTGTGGGGAGGCGGTTTCCTTTTCTCTAATCGTCCATTTATTTTTATTCCTCATATGAGTGCACATGTGTACGGAAGCCAGTGTGTTATATAGCCCCTTCACGAAGTCATTTTATTTCGCTCACGGATAAATTACTGTTATTTGCGCCAGCCCTACCCTATCGATGGAGGGCGGTTAAGCTTACTTTTGACGATAATCTCGGCTATCAATTGTAGTCGGTGGATATGTAAGCCTGTTTCCAGTAGATTACTGGGGAATCTGTAGCTACTAACAATGCCTTCTGAAATACTTATCACATTTTTTGGAAACATATTCAGCATCACTGCGCGAAATACACTGAGCATTTTGATTATTCCCTACTAGTAACTTACGTAATAATGAACGCGGCCGTAGTACTGGCACTCCTCAGCAGCCTCCCATTGATCGGAACAGTGGTCACACCTAACGAACCTCATAACACAGAAGTGAAGCCGCACACTCCGCCAGTTGGACCAAAAAGACCGAAGTCTTTATTTATGAGGCTATTCAAGGAGGGTAATAGGACTCTCGTGGCTAGACAAGAAATGTTAAAAGCTTAACTAAATGCGTAATTAACGCGGCGGCTACGCCAAAGCAAACCGGTCTTGCACATCTTCAGCCTCCCATTGCTGGACCAGAAGTTTTGGCTGTTCATGACAACAGAGATACTAGGGCGGGCGTTCAGTTACAACCGAGTGGTTCTTGCAGGCCAACATGCGGAATTGCAATTTGCTTCCAGTTCCCTGTAGTGCCGTCTCTTGATTTAGTCAACATAACTTAAATAATTGGTTAAGAAAGTAGGTTTCCGAAGTCTAGTATTCGCAATTATTAATTACAATAAACATAATATTAGGAAGCTCCTCAATTATCGAACTATTTTTTTATATGCTCGTTTCTTTGTTATATGAATAGGCAGTAAGTGAGGAAGAGAGAGATCGTTTTAATTTGCATGTCGGTTCGTCGCATTATGATTAACAATAAACACCCACTTTAAATCAATGTTCCTTGCTGCTCCTGTGGTTTGTAATTATAGGATTTCCTCGGTAAAGTGAACACATTCTAAGGCTCTGCTTAATTCAAATCGTTTGCATTATTCCGCTCCGTATAGATGCTGCCATGCAACTAATAAACTCAGTATAATTACTTAAGTCCCTCTTAATAGTGTACGCCCGAGGCCACATTAAAACAATCGTATTTATTAGTGAATAGGCTACGCCTGTTGAGAGGTCCTTAAAAAGTACTGACTTTTCCGTCACAGTATTCCCCCTTTATTTTTGTAGCTTTAGCATTACACATACATTTTCAACTGTCTCCAAAATTTATCACGAAAACGACTGTATAACTGCTATAGATGTTTAGTTCTTGCCGAGGAAAGTGAGACACGAACTGCTGTATAACATTGGAAAATCAAGTATGAATGTATCGCAAATTCAATTTTGCTTATAGGGTCATCTTCAGTCAGCGGAAGTGGCGTTATTGGTGTTTGTTAGCACGTAAAGGTATCAGTGTGCGCAGTTGTGGAAGTAATTTTCACCTCGGCATGAGACATTCCACTTGGATTTCCCCTGTCCGTATAGGCGTAGTGTAGCTTGCCGAGGTGGGATGTGGTGGGTCGACCCGTTAGAGAGGCGATTATTTTTTTCCGCCGCATGCCAGGCAGCCTACAGAGGCTTAGGTTAGTGTGCGCGCATTTCTTGGAAGACAGCAGACTCATTTGCATGCGATGAATATGAATATTTTCTGCGCGGGCCGTCCTACACGGGATACGTAATTGGTGCAGTGTCTCTGAGCTCTGCGTGTGATATCGGCGACTGTATATAGCACGCCAGCGCAGGAAGGTGAGACCCGCGCCAAACAGGGGCGTAAGGGCGGAGTGGATTATTGGCCCTACTTCAGCTGCCGCCTTTGCCAGTCTAGGGAACCAAACATGGGCGTAGCAGGGTCTTGTCCAAGTGGCAGGCACGTTGTAAAACCCTTCAACCACACCACTATTCCATTCCTCACTAAGCGTTGGTGAAATTAATGAGGACGTTGTACATAAATGTCTGCGCTAAAAACGTCTATTAACATTTCCAGAAATTTGAAGCACTATTGAAAAGAGAGCAATCCTAGAAAAGAGTTTTTGCCAATTTCGCAAGCAAAAGTGTTGCTGGTGCAATTAACTTTTATTGACGTAATTTTCTAACTTTAATTTCGACGCATGGGATTGCGTTGCGATTCTCTGGTAATTATATATCTATTACAAAATTGAAGTGTTTAGTACCATAAATAATTCGTACTACAGTGTTTTTGTTCCTCCTGAAAAATTTCTATTAATGGAGTTACGAGGGTTTCTAATTAGACCGACGATATGCTACGAGATAAATCGCAAAAGACTAGCTCGTCCAGCGCAAGTATACATAATGTAAACGATGAGTGTTTACAATTGTACTTAACAGTGTACAGGGCTCCGAGAAGAGCGATTTGATATGGGACACTTGTGTTCCATAGGTCGAGACAGACCCGTAAATGGCTCTACAAATGTGTACTACTAATACATGCAGCATTCTGCTCTGCTGGGGACCCGGCTCTAATAGACTTGCTGGTCAGCTGAAGTTAACTTGTTCAAATGTAAAATCTGGCAGAAAACGCTTTGTAATTGCTTTTATTTCATAAACAAAGTTTTTTTTTTGTGAGTCACAGTACCAAGCCGAGGCTCGTTTAGGAGCTCTGTTCACTGCTGTAAACACGTATAATCAACAACCTGTATAGTTATTCACTAGCGTCAAGTCCAGTAGGCCTACATTTTTAACTCTACGAATTAAAGAATGTGGTGGCAGACTGCAAGCTGTCACTTTCCTACTGGATTTACAGGAAATATTAGCATAGTAGTATCAATACCTGGATTTTATTTTAAAAAATTGCGTTTTTGCAGCGCTCCCTTTCCTGTGTGTTTGAAATCTATTATAGACGGTTCACTATAAACTGAGCAGTCAGCGAAACTTGTAATTAATTAACAATATGTTTTACCGGGCCAATATGTTAACTTTTGAGAGTGTTGGAAAAGTTTACGCGGGTTTTTAGTTACATGGAAGTTTCATATTAAAAATAGTAAAGATGGTTGCAAATGGCCGAAAGGAAACTTTATGCAGTGCTCACTTTATCGTGAACGGCCTATATGTATGATTATATCTCTTAACGTTAATTTCATGTCGAGTAGAAAATCACTGCGAAACTAATTTTCTGTAAGAATGCACAGTTTTTGTTTTACTGTGTGTAATCCAGAAATATTCGCGAATTGTGTGTATTTTGAAGAGTCAACATTGAACAAAAAGTGAATCCTCGGAATGTCTTGTTTTCGAAATATGGACATGAAATTGTTAAGTGTACCATAACGTTACAGTATTTTGCTCTTTTCAACAAGTTGAAGTATCCCTGTGTAGAGTTTATCACGACCGAGGTCAATAAAGCACATGGAGGCAGGTCTAAGAGTGTTTTGCAACTAGGTTTGGACAACGAAATGTTCCGGTGATTTATTAGGTACGAAACATTTGATTTGGTTAATTTCATTGTATACCATGTCGGATCGTCTTGTATTTAATGATATTTTGATAATTGTTGTCCACTTAACTCAGTATCAGGGGTCTCGTCGACCTAATATCGCGCAAGTCTCGTTGGTAGCCCATCACGTCTCCGGTGAGCGCCGCGGCCGCATTCAGAGAAAGTTTTCTCACGCGGTTTCCAAGGGAACTTCCTGACTTGTCGACCCATCGTCGAGTCTTCTTGCTGGCGCGGTAGATAATTTGACGTGTGAGAGACGTTCATTCGTTTATCGTCCCGGCAGGGAATCTCAAGACTTGTGAAATTAATGGGGCACTTTGAAGCCGAGTTGTTGGCTTGTTACGGAGAAATCCAGCCGTAGTCGTGACGCTATTCGTGTCTTGTGGGCGTGTTCCGAGGGAATGCGAGGTGATTCTTCGTTGTTTCGTCTTTGTGGCTTGAATGTGGACGCCCACCCTGCATCCCGTTGCTGCGAACTTTGGTCCAAGGAGACATGGTTGATGTATGCTAAGATTCTTTGTCGTCATGCTGGCTTCCGTAGCGTTGTCGGTTAGGCGCCGGTCTACGGTGTGAGAGGTCCTGGGTTCGAATGCCTGACTCGGGTATGGATGTTGTCACTTCACCCTATGGGTTCTTAGAACCTCGTTGTTAAAATGCCCTTTAAACCCTCTTATCTCACCTTTATCGACCTAAGTACATGTGAAGTCGAAATCATATAAATGGTAGTGGGTTTTAATCGGAGTATTCTGAGATAGGAAACCACGGGTCGCAAATTCATTTTCCGGACGTTACGTGGCCTGCATGCTGAACGTAATTTTCCGCGTTTGAGGTGCGAAAACAGGGGAGAGATGAATGCTAGACTGCCACGCTCGACGAGAACCGCATGTGCTGTGCACGTGGCGCGCTAAACTGGCGAGTAACGTCTGTGACTATAAGTGACTGGCCAGGGAAGAAAGGGACTACCAAGGAGGCTGCAGTGGACCACGCCGCTCTCCCGAAGACCCGGTGCACCCGCCGGCAGTGGGTCGCGCACGACGGGCCGCCCAGTTCCGTGAGCCACGTCTCTCGCAACAGAACAGCAGCCGCTCCAGAAGCGCAACTGCCTCCGTGCTTCACCATTCCTCGCAGTGTTGTCGCGTGTTCCAGGACGGTTATGCAGTGCCGCCTTGAAGAGTAATATAGGTTGCCGGGAGTTAGTTTCCCCTCCCTCCGTTTTCCCATCCTCCAGGTTCGGGTCAAGGTCGTCTTTTCATGGGTTTCCTACACTGACGTTTGTACGTTGATTAATTATTGTTAAGTTTGCCGCATGATTTCTAAGTAAGACTATCTATAGAGTGAACAACGCCGTCGCCAACAGGTACGCATTGTATACATGGGCGCCGAAGACTTGGTTGTTGGAATTTGGGAGTCTCCCATTCCGACTTCATTACAGCTGGAATTATCGACGCGTCAGTATAAGCCTAGTCGTCGGCGACAAGGTTTGCGCAATTTTTCGAGTGACTAGTGTAGTTGTTGGGACGGTGTTGACCCAATATGGCGTGCGAATGTGCGGTCGCGGTGTGAGCGTGGGATGGACCATCTAGTGCCCAGACTGAGGAGAGCTCATGGAGAAAGGTGTCGGCAATTGTAATCCAGACAGAAGGCTAAGGAAAAACAAGGGGAGGGGGTTGTGTGGTAACGAGGAAGCGTCAGGAATGTTCGCACCATTGTCCGCTTCCTGTTTCCCACAGGCGGGGTCTGCTGCCGCAGTCACGGCGCGTGCGTTCACGTATGAATTCAGGCCGTACCTGAATTGGCCACTACATTTCTTAATTTGATCTCGGAGAAATTCGGCGGGGACATAGAAGTAATTCGTTTCGTACTCCGGAACACGCAGAGTTGATCATCACAGAATTTTCCCCAGAATCAACGCCATTAGCAGAAAACCATTGGCGTAGCTGAAAGGGGGCAGATCTGAATATTTATACCTTCCCTCCAAAATTTCGGGAATGCAGGTTTCCTGCGATTAAACTCCATGTACTATACGTGAAAATGTCGTTTGATTACAGCTGTATAAAGGAGGTTATCCGTCTGTAAATTGCCACCACATAGTTTTGCCACAGGGTGTAAAACTTATTATTCCCTCACTCTCCCTACCTCCAACAAAATTATATTCTTAAAAACAACTACAAAACGGTAATTATTTGTTCTATACAGTTCTGAAAACAAGTGAACAGTTTAGAGGAACATTTTAAACTTGCAACTCTTGTTTAGTTTTGTTTATTCCGCCATAAAAATATGAGTGAGGGACATGCAAATACCTATAACATTCATTATCATAAAACTTTATTCAGAAGTTAGTTCGTTGAGGCAGTAGTTACTAATGTAGTCACTTTGTTTCTTATTTTACACTAGACCAGAGACTTTGGTTCTGTCCAAGGCGTGGGCAGAAGCGTTTTGTTTTGGGTATATCTTGTAGCTGTAGCAACTAATTTTCAGCGAATGACGTCTGTTAGTAAAAGTATGCCGGGACGTAAGGCAGACCCTCCAACTAAATATCTGCGTTGAATGACTCGTTCAGTGTCCTTCATCTTGCGCAAACAAAACGATTTAATCTCGACGCAGAAGGAATACCTTGTAGGATTTTGCTACCTCTCCTTGAAGGTGAGATAGTGTCGCGGTGGGTGGTTATTAAGTGATAATTTGTCACGCAGGTAGCCAACTTCCTAAAACACTAATTACGTTTCGGTTTGTGGGCTTCTCTCGCGCCAGGTCGCCTTTTCGCACGGTGGACAGCCCTGGGCATGTGAAACTACGCTGGAGCATCTTCCGTCAGACTTGTGTTGTAATATTCATTGTACTAAAAAGTTAGGTTTCTTTGGTTCTTGACTTATTGCGTCCATCAGATAAATGTTCGTAGCATACCGGTTGTTTAGTGTTTTGAGACAATATCGTAAACAGATTCCAAACAAAAGCGAAATTTCCGGTCAAGTAACTGAATGTGGCAGCTAAAGAAAACGTTGGCAAACCACTATGTTTTAACTCCTCCCCATCTCACCGCTAACAATTTCTCCGTCCCCTTTCGTGTGTCCCCCCTCCTCCTGGAACGCCATTCCAAATTTACTGTGCGGTCGTTACCTAATGCAGCTACAGACTCTGCGTATTAAACAATTTAAGCCTTTCTTTTAAGCAGGTAAAGATACTCTTCATACATTTTAACCACGTGCTATTTCCGACAAGTAGAAGATTTTTTTATATATTGTTTTTGCGCTATTTTCATTTACACCGTGTTAACTTTACCAGTGACTCGACGTTTTCCATTATACATAGAAGAATACATACGAAGGCGTTGTGTGTTGGCCGCGCGCGTGTATTTTATCTCGGGAAACGTACACTATGTTGAAATAAAGCAGTAGCTGCTGTTACATCTGAATTACGAAGCCAATGTCTGTGCAACGTGATATAAGGAAAGATAAAATTATTGAAAGGAGTAGTTAAAAAAGTTTTTATGTAAGTTGCATAAATAATAGCCTTCTAGAATATCTTAAGAAGTCCATTCGTCGTGTCGTCTATCTTGCTACAAGTATTGTAATATTGCTGTAAAATATTCCTTTACGATGACCGGTAATTTCTTGTGCGCAAGTGACGTTTTGGCTTCAAATTTAGAGCTGTGCCGTATTTTACAGATTAAAACCATATTCTCTGTGGCTTTGATGGTTAAATGGAACAGCTTGTGTCATATAATTGTTTCATTAGACTGAATTTACGAAAGCGAAATAAATGCTGTGAGGAATTAAATAACCTGTTGTATGCTGTTCACGGTAAAGCGAGAGCTTTTTGGAATAACATTTTGCCAAGAATAATTATAAAGAAATATTTAATTTTCGCCTTAACTTTAGAAACATGGCGAAATGTTCACTCTGTTTATTACTTGGCACTGGCTGCATTGGCATGTTTATGTAGATGTGCGCGGAAAGATATAATGTGGCGTTAAAAGTGCTCACTTTACCGTTTAAAGCCTACAGATGATAAACTGTATTCAGCACCATGACTACCACAAGCTTCGTGCGAATGTATGAAGTATGTGCTGAATATGTTCTGGCGTGTGTACAGCGCTTGTACGATTGTACTCTAGTCGTATTTGTAACATGCAGGTATTGGTGTAAGAAGGTATTAAGTAAAATATGTACCTAATTAGGGTAATCTGCTATATTGGAATTGTCTGGTGATGTGACTATTCATTCGATTCAGTGTCGCGTCACAATACCGATTCTGCCACGCGAAATATGCTATGAGGATTTTTATTGACATATTAAATAAGAGAAAGATGTTGAGAATCTGGGCCGTTCCCTCTGGCCGGCATAGCATGGGTGTCGCAGGAGCTTGGCGCCGTCCTGCCCATCACTCTTCCCACACCCCTCCGCTGGTCACTTTGGCCATAAGGGGGAGGGGGATGCAGCAGCCTGTGGCAACGAGACTTAGACACAATGAAAAATAATAAACGTTAGACTTTTGGCTCAAGTAATCTGTTAATTTAAATAAGTAATATAAGTTAAGTAAACTAACGAGAATTGTCCAGATTTTTGAACGTAATATTTAAATTAAAGTAAATAAATGCTGCGATGGTGTACTACAGGGCGAGACGGGGAGATCTTAACACTGCGGGCGAAGGAGGTCGCGAGCGGTGCTCGCGTGGTCGCGGCACTTCGGGGTTTGGGACGTCGAGAGTCAGGGCGGCAGACCGCTGACGAGACGAACCGATCAGCTGATTAACAACGACGGAGCGAGTGAAGTTGATCAGCGGCGCGACGGTAAATGCGGTGGATAAGCGGGACATTAAGGGTCACTAGGAACGTCAGACCGCCGACAAGACCACTTAATCCGCGTCGACGACAGATGGCGGGGAGCTACTAACTCAACTTTAACTTAGCGTATCGGTCGCGCTTGATTGACGGGTCTGTACGATTATTAGCCACGCCCGCGGGAGTCAGTAACTCAGTGCATCGTCGTCTTATAGAAAGTGATAAGACCTTGTTTTTATTAACCTAACACCGCAATAATAATCAAAAGTTAAAAAACAATAGCTATATGAAACATTACGACAAACTGAATAATTAACAAAGACAACGAACGTCGTATATTATTATGTACGCTTCTAATACGGGTTATGGCCTAAACTATATAGCTGTTTAGGAGTAACGAACTGTTCAAGGTAAAGAGAGCACTTTTAAATAAGGTCCTGCCGACATGCACTAACAACTACTAAATTATGTTTTTTCTGCCTCTGTCGTGATCTTTTAAGGCCCATGAAATGTAGTTAACAGCCCGTGTCACTTATGATGAATGTTTCTTTAATTCCTTCCTGATTAAACATTTGGCAAGATTTTACTGAACAAATTTCATTAGGGACGCAGCTAATTACTTTACCTTTCATTACATACATTGTATTCGAACAATTAAAGCGTAACTTTGAAGTAATTCAGCTAATTTAAATTTTAAGATAAAAATTCTCACCAGGGAATAATTAATATGTAACTCCAAGTACCGATTTCATCCAATAATGCGCACCTGACAGTAATATGTAATGTTTCTCTAAAGAATCATTGTCGGTTATTCGTCACATCCTTCATTTATTAAACAAAATGAATATTTTCAACAAAAGAGGTGACGCAGCCTCGTAAATGGATTTGTTACCCGCATTGCAGTGTTTATGTTAATAAGTGGCGAAAATATAAAAATTATCTGAAAGGAAAAATTTGGCAAAGCTCACTCCACTCCGAACAACCTATAATAAATTGAACACTTTCGAAGTAAACGTATTGAAAAATGGACCTAGTGTGTGAGTTGATGTTTTAAAAGAAACATTGACTGGAGTATACCAACATTTGACTTCGTAGCGAATCCGGAAAAAATTATTTATGTTTAACGACCTGATAAAATTTCAGTTGAAAATTTTTTTCTACTGAAAAAAAAAAAAAAAAAACATAATGGTTAGCACTCATAAAAACGATGGATGTTATATCAGGTTCTTGATGTCAGTAATGTTTTACATGTGTAAGGACGCCCAGGAATGTCCAGTCAACTATGCACGTCGCATAGTTCGTATAGGTGGTCTGGGATAAAATGAGCACTCAAAGCCCTGCTAAAGTTCTATTTTCAGCCAATTCGTATCTTTCCGCGTGTGACGGCTAACCTAACGACGATGAATGTCTTGCTTCTCTGGAATCGTTACCTGGTGTTTACACGTGTAAGATGAATTGTGCAGTCGGTATGAATCGCTAACAGTTTAATTTAAAAAAGGTTTACTAATCGGGCCTATATAAAATTAAATTGCGCGATTTTAGTTATTTTTGTTTCAGTATTGCCGTTTTTAAATAGGAAATTACACATAATTCTATTGCGTAATTTCGCTGTATACCATACAAGCTGTAAGGCAACTATAGTTAATGTTGAACTATATGTAGTAATGGCTAGTGATATTTTTCAAAGTTTAGAATTTTAATACTCTCTTTATCCCGAACGACAATCTGCGTTTGTGCGACATGCGCTGAAGGCAGCGGCACCAAGGCTGAAGCCGAAGTGGTAAGTAGCTCCATTTAGCGTATCTCAGTCACTCACTGTGCACGTCTGAAGCTTCGCTTGGTCAAGGACCTCGTTTACTAATATCCTTATATCTCATGTTTGTTCCGATAGACGTCGCGCAGAGGTAACACATTGGACTTGCTTTCACGAGGACGCACGCAGGTTTGATTACCTGTCCGGCAGTTTTTATTTTAGTTTTCCATTCTAATTTTTGTTCTAAATCACTCTATGGGTATGTTTTTACGGTTCTTTGAGAAATGTCCTCGAGAGACGCTTTTATTACCCCAGTGTTATCACCGGCGGTGTCTTACACCACGTGTGAAAATATTTTATGCTGCCTTTTTTTTTTTTTAATTTTGAGAAGAAAAGCGTTAAAATTGCGATTACAGCATGAATTCGATTTATCTCGCGCCACAGTACAGGCATAGTATTTGAATTTTTAACGCATATTTAACAGCAATAAGTAATTTTTTTATTCTTGATTTATTCTACTGATTGCGGCGTAAATATACGATAAAAGATCAAATTGCGTTGCTTGCACTGTAGCGCGAGAAAAATAGAATTCACGCTATAATTGCAAATTTAAAACTTTTCTTCTCCAAGCGGTGACCCTGTAATTTTATTTGTGGAAAAATCAGTACAAAATCAGACGAATGCTCCTTTGTTTTTGTTTTACGAATCAGGTTTGTATGTTCTAAGATGGCGCAGTCAAGAAAGGTCGTTCTTGGCTATTTTAGGGACTCGCAAAATATGTTGTTAATAGGCACGTTGTAGCTTTTTTTAAGACACAAAATATTTTTAATGTGTTAATTTACATATATAAAAATATTGGGAACACGTATAGCAGTTTCGTTTAAAACAAAACACGCTTGACAGGCTGCACCATTCAAGCTTCAGGCGAGAACTTGCTTAATGCATGCTCTACTCCCTTCCATTTCTGTTTATTTCTATACGAATCACTTTGTTCTCATGCCCGAACTGCAAATGCGATGTTAAGCCCTACTATTATTAACTCTCTATAAAACTTTAGAACTAGGAAGGCAAGTCACACTGAAAAAAAACGGTTTTGTGGTGACTGCAAAACATTTTGTCAATATGGACCTCACCAAATTTTTTTGTAGTGACTACTAAAATTTTTTGCTTTCCCCAATAATGTTTTGCAGTGACAACCAAAAAATTTTGTAACCAGTGCAAAAATATTTGGTGAGGTCCATATTGACAAAATGTTTTGCAGTCACCACAAAACCGTTTTTTCAGTGCACGCCAATCAAAGTCAGAACTGTAAGCGTAAATGACTTCTTACAGTGTTAGAAGGGAAGTCGTTACATCCCTTCATCTGCTCAGTAAATAACAAACTGTTGTCACAGCATATGAACTGGTTGCATGGGACACAGTTTTAGAAAAAAAAAACGTTTCAAGTGACGATTTAATAGGGAATTCTTAGAGTAGGCATTGGTTTCTTATTGAGTCCTGACGACTCAGCTGATTTCACCTCAATATATTCTTAAGATTGTTAATTGTATTCAAAAGTAATAAACTGATGCCGCTTCATTGTTCATTTCGCAATTTGCAGTTGCACTAATAGAGTTTGAAGTACAAAAACATCTTAACCCCCTCCCCCCAATAAAACTAGCGAAAGTGAGGCTTGATTAGCAATATCCTGACTGTTCTTAATAATAATGATGAAATCTCTCGTGCAACAGAATGTTTGCCAAACACGTTATCTTCGTCTGTGGTTCTGGTACTCAGACCGCGTGTATGAAGTTTCTTGTGCGCGCGTGCGTGTGTGTGCATATGAACGCACAAAACATCGGTTTAAGTTCTCGCCCATATTGTAGAAAAATTCTCCAATCTGAGACAGGCGTTACAAAAAGACATAGTTTTGATAGATAGCGTTGCCAACTACGTAGTCGTTAAAATATTACCGCGGAATTATATAATTAAACAGTTAATTCATTTTAATAAATGTAGTACTATCTGGGGTGGTTATGTCTGTTGCGATTGTACAGTTTAAAATATACTTGAGTAGGAACATACTTTTTTTTTCCTACTGTTGTGGAAGAACGATATTTGCTCATCGTAGTGTGATGGACGGATCAGAATTCTTAGCGCGTAGTTGGAAAAACAGAAGTGTAACGACATAATGAAGACATGACATCACGCTTGTATTGTTTATGGGTGGTGTTGTACTCCTCGACTTCTTGGCCAACTTCATGACAAACATTCCCAAGATATTTCCTGTAGATTGAAACGTATATTTAGGTGTGAACTAGTTGGCAAACAGCTCTCTGCTCTCGCCAAATCGCTCTTCACTTTGTCAGCACGTTTTCTGTCCACAGGTTGTGGACAGTGACATAGATTCAGACCAGTTGGTGCGCTCTGTAGTTTTGTAACGTATTTCCTGTATACATTATGCCCGAATTTGTGCTATACAATGTATCATGTTTTAAGTTAATTTTTATGTTGGCATATTGCCTGAACAAGAATCCATTTGGCGGCACAACTCTGTTTACATCAAGGTCAAAACAGCCGAAGTTTAAATGAATGTTTGAATCACACAGGCGCAGTACTTTTTTTAAATTGGTTCTTTTAAAGTCAACATATTTATTACTCATGCCGTAATATATGGCAGTGGAAATTAATTGAATAATTTTAGACACATTTATGTACCCGCAAACTAATGGCCACGATGCTGAATATTTTTCTTATTTTGTATTGCCGGGTCTGTTGTATTTTGCGCATGTTCTGCAAAGAAAAAAATTGAAATATTAAGCAGTTGGTACATAAATGTTCTGATTTTATTTGTCATGTACCTCACAGATAATAATTTGCAACTAAAATGTGAAATATTTATTTGGTCCTTAATATTATGTTACTTTTAATTAAATTTCTTAGTTATCTGTAGCACAAAGAAAAGAATTTATGAAGTTCAAATAGTATTTACAATGGTGCATTAAAAGACACGTGTATTGAGTACTAGAGGTTTCTAGATATAAATTAGTTGCTATACAATGCTGTTGTTCCAAACTTTACATTGCTACTTTTTCTGTACTTAACGCATTAGTGATAACTGTATTAACCCAGTCACTATTTGTCCTAACTTGGAGCTTAGAAAAATACATCTTTTGCCTACTCATCTTATTATTATTTTTACTTTATATTAAATTAGGGGCTTACGTGGGGCCGCGGTTGTCATAGTGGCAAGAACGTGCTCCACGTCCCGGTATTATTCTATGTATGTTACGTCAAGTAAACGTATAATCATATTTGGACTGCTCGGGATTTTAACCTGCACCCATTACATGCATGTCAGAACAGTAGTAATAAGATAAGTAAGATACCTGTGGACGCATGTGTGGACTAACTGCAGTTCTGTTTCCATATTGTATATGTAAATTGTCATCGTACAACATTTTGCCATTAACATTTACGTCTTCAATTTAGCCCAGAATTAGCGTGGTGTGCGTATGATGGTGTTGTTTCTGGACATCCTGTGTGCCACGTGTTGGTCGCGATGACGTCACGTTCCCACACCCTCTTCGGCGGCCGGCGGGAGTGATGAAGTAGCGGCCGGACAGGTCGGGCGACCGCTGCTGGTCCGCGGCCAGAACGTTTTAAACCTGGCGGCAGGCTCTGTGGTTTGTCTCCTAGCTGTGGTCTGGCTCAAGTCCTCTGCTTGTAGGACTATCACTCAGTCGGCAGCCCTTGCAGCCAGACACGTGTCTGCCCGACTAGGTGGCGCCGGCGGAGCTACAGCCGAGCTTTGATTTATTTGTATTTGTGATTAACGTCTTGTCGACAGCGAGTTCTTTAGAGACGGTGACATACATCTTTACATAATGCAAGGAACTTGGACAGGAACCATCCCAGCATTCACCTGGAGCGATTTCGGAATATTGTGGGAAACAGAACATAAGATGACCGGAGTCGAGTATCGAACCCTGGTCCACCCGACCCGAAATTTCTGCAGTTGCCGACGATCCTGGCTGCTGATGACGGCAGTCCGCACGCAAATTTCGGTACATTTCTTTCAATTTCGACACTACACGATAAAAACATTTTATTTAAAGTTCTTGTGTTATTATAAGTTAAGACTTAAATTAAAAATAAAAGAACCCCGACTCATAGGATACAAAATTTCAAATCGATCGGACCAGTAGAATTGCTCACATTCACTAAGAATTAAAACTAGAAAAGATTTCTGATGATCCTATAACGGCTGAACAGATTTCCTTAATTCATAGCTACGAACACTCTCGTAAGTCCCCTTTCAAACAAAAAAAAAAAAAAAAAAAACCGCCTCAAAATCGGTCCAATCGTTCAGAAGCTACGATGCACAGACAGACACGTCAAACTTATAACACCCCTCTTTTTGCGCCGGGGGTTAAAAATTTTACTATCTGGGTTGGTGTCGATTGTTATTTAGTTTGCGATTTAATCGAATTGTTTCAGTTGGATATCTTTTAGGTCTCACTATAGGTAATTTATGCGATGAATAGCAAAATATTGACACTATTACTTGCTACTAATTTTTATGTTGCTCTTTGATTTCATTACTAAATTTCCGCATAGTTGTAGTTATTCATTCAGTGAAGTTATATTGTTGTGGACTGTGGTCTCGTAATATCGCGCGCGCGTGAAAATATGAATGTAACACATACGTCTACTAGTTGAACAGTATTTTGTATTGTAGGCTTCATATAAAGTACTGAAAAATATTTTTTTTACCTGTACTGATGTTAATGATATTTTACATATGTTACTCCATATCATTTATCATCATTATGAAGCAATTGAAAATACGAACATGTAACAACCTAAAGATATGTACATACTTAACATAATTTATTAAAAACAATAAATACTTCGGCGACGGAATTTTTGTGTTATTTTTGTCTAAATATAAACTGAACATCTTGATCGTGTTTCCCCCTATGTATATCGAAATGTAGCGAGTTAAGTTATTCAGGATGGTGAATTCTCGTGATATCCGGTTTCTTTTGCGGGCGTGTCACGTTTAACTTTGTCGGGTTCGCGTACCGGTATGGGCGTGGCTGTACGTTGCAATTTATTAAGATCATTAAATATTTGCAGCTTGCTTATTTATTATTAAGCATTTCTCAATAATGTGGAATATACAGGCGTCCCATAAGTCCGGTCTCGTAGGGCAAATAGAAATTGGTGAAATATGAAATGCCTTAATAGTGTTGTAGTGTAATGAAATGTTATTGTGAATAACATTACTACTACATGCCGCTCCATCCCGCCGACCATGTTACATCGTGTACATAGCAATTTGAACCAACGCATATGCATGTGCAAAGTACATAGCGACCATCAGCTTGAGAATTTTCTGTAATGACACATGGAAGTGAACACGTTGCTGTTGTCTTACGCCAACACACAACACTATTAAAACATTCCATATTTCACTAATTTCTGTTGGCCCTATGAGACCGGACTTCTGGGACACCTGTAGAACGGATGAGATTTCGAAACATTCAGCTTGATTCCTGCGTGGTACATTATTTACAATAGATTATTCGAATTTTAGCCTGTCATGGAATTGTTTTTGTTTTAATCGTGTTAGACGAATTGCCTATGATGAAAGGCATAATGCTAAGCTAATTCCTTGTAAAACTTTTCACTCTGCGGTTTTTGTTTAGTCCTACTTGAAAGAAAATTGTTGTTGGTATTGAGGCAGTCATATTATTTTGAACTAAACAGAAAAGCTATTTTGAAGACCGCGTCGTGGTGACAACAATTTGTTTTTGTTGTTGGCACAGACGTATTTGACTGTCTCGTTACTATCAATATACTTCCTAACTGCCACAACATAGTTTCTCCTTATGGGCAAGGTAGCGCAGTGGGTAAAACATTAGATTCGTATTCGGAACTACCGGAGTTTAATTCTCGTTCGCTAGTCTTGACTTTGATTTTCCGTGGATTTCCGGAGTAAATTCTAGATAAATGCTGGGATTATTCCGTTCTATCGGCAATGTCATATTCCGTCTTTTAAATACGTTGGTGTCGACGAGACGTTAAACAAAATACTTAACAGGTAGGGGAAGAAATTTTAGTGACTCCATCCACTGCTTGCTGTTCCTGCGAGGAGCAGATGATGGACAAATGGTCGGGGTCGTGTCGCTAATGGCATATTATTTCACAGAAAAAAAAGGAACATGTTTTCATGTTGTGAGCATTTGCCTGAAAGTTTCTTTTTGATCGACCTTGATTTCACTAACGTATTATCGCGGGGAAACTGTTTGTTATAATGTTGATTTTGAGTACAATGACGCAGACGTGTTATAGGCCTATTTTCTATTAACATTTTGTTTTGTTTCCTTTGTTTCAGGTGAGTGCTGTGCCTTTGATTCGTGGAGTCGCTTGTTTTTTATGTCGGTAAGTTGTTTAGAGAAACGTGTCTGCTTATCACAAGAGCTGATTGTAGATTAAAGAACTGTAGTGTTTTTTTAATAGAGAAATTGAAGACAAAGTTTATGGCCGCAGAGTGAACAACCGCGCGGTAGTAATTGTGTCGTAAATTTTAAAAGTATGCATTTTATGGTAACGCGGAAAGATGTTAGAATTACTGCTTTCTAGGGGTCTTATAAATATGATTTACTATGTCAAATTAAAAGAGATTAATGCGTAACATTTACCGGGTCAGTGACCGCGAGTACCTGTCTTATTTAAGGGGCCGCCTCGTTGGACGTAATCGAGAAGGCCTGTGTTTGATTCCCGGTACGGCCAACCCGAGTTTCTGTTCTCCGTGTCTTTTTCGGAAATTAGTCCAGGCGAATGTCAGGAGGCAGTTACATTAAGTAACCTGATCGGATTAGACAGATTTGTTCCCAGATTTGTTTAGTCGTATAACCGGGTTTGCTGGATCACCAGGTTAATGTCTAAAAACCCTCAAGTAATTCAGGGTCTCGTAACTTGATTGGTAGGGGAAGGAAAAATTCGTGATTTTTAGCTACCCAATCCACTGTCTGCTGTTCCAGCGAGAAGCAGTTGGTGGACAATAGTCGAAACTTGAGCATACACGGGAGAATGGATTTTAACATGCAGGTCATTAAACTCGCAAAATTTTCCTTTACATACGTACAGAACGCTTAAATCTCTACTAGAATTGTTTGACCGTCTCGAGCTGAAATTTTGCACTATCTAGGGGATTGTGGCCTAACGCAAGGTTATGGCCGATTCTTCCTCTGTTTCATGTGTGCCCGAACCTATGATCCCGTCTCTGGTGTTGCTGTATGTTTCGTTTATGCACGAACCTATGGTCCCGTCTCTGGTGTTGCTGTCGATGAGACGTTAAGCATAACTTCTTACATAGTGTCAGTAAACACTTGTGAGTCGTACTACTAAACATTTCTGCATGGACACGAATGAGAAGTGGCATAACTGATTGTTTTTATCATACATAGTTTCCAATGTCACTACACTCTTTGCCAGTTCACCGAAAAACTTGATTTCCACAACTACAACTTTTCTCTTAGTACAAATAAAATGTGTGTACAGGTATTTGTTGACCTGGGGTAGATATATTGTTAGGTTTTTCTTGCAGAAGCGAGTAATACGTCGAATGTTGAATTGGCTGTTGTTGGAATCGCAAATTCGCGCCATAGTGTCGGGCTTGGCAGGAAGGACGGAACAGGTGAAACCATCCGGCTGTTTATTTTATACTTGTTTTCTACTGTGCACTACGTCACCAAGGTTATAGTGATTCGCCTGCTACGCGGTCGAGTTTGACGGAGGTGCGCGGCTGTGACCATGCTGACGTCATGAGGCAGACCACAGGGAGAGGGATTGCCACGGTTTCGAGACTGTGTTCCTTCTTCCCGACACAGGAACGGGTGCAGCGTTTTCCCCCTGGATACCCGCTACCCAGGCAGCTGCAGTGACCGCAGGGTTGCCTGTATACCAGGAGCTGTATGGACAGAGCACTCTTTTCGCGTTAATACGAGAGAGAGCTCTCTGCCACTCTCGCTCTCTCCAATTGGGACGATGCACTCTCGAGTTTGTAAACAAACGATACATAGGTAGGCTAACAAGTGCGTTAATTTTATTAATACATATTATAAACACATCGCATACATTTGTTGGCAATTCAATAATTTTTAACTTACCAGCGTCGTATTTCATGCAGCGAATAACTGTTTATGGGTGATGCAGTAATTTTGTATTTTGTGTATTTAAACATATATTAGGGCAGAATATGTTTACACAACTTCTCGCCATAGTTAACTGTTCATTGGGAATAATTATTTATGTATTAATATTGAAATATTTGCAATTCACAGCACACATTTCTGCTCAGTAACCTCAAACCATAGTTGTAATCAAAATGGCGTGCGCCAGAGAGAACGAGAGAGTTCAGCGAGTAAACAGTTTCGTTCTCTCGCTGTACTCTCGCTCTTTCGCACTCTCGCACTCTCGCTCTCTCGTCAACAAATTGAGACGACCAGAGAGCACTGTTTCTGAAGTCAATATGACGTGGCCACTCTGAGTGAATTGAGACACGGCATTAGTCGTATTCACAATGAACTGAATGATTTTTGTTCGATAGGTCTATGCACCGGGTGTATTCACCGCCTGTAAGGCGCAGACACAGAGGAGGGAAGTCACGCTGCCACGTTCGATGAGAGTAGTATCGCTTCGATTCTTAGTGCCCAAACTGGCGTGCAGTATTGTCGTAGGGTTTTTCTAATACAATTTTAAGCTGTTAACCTATAATTTTTTTTCTAGGCATTACGTAGTAAAATCCAACGGAAGTTTCTTGTTTATTGTTTTATGAATCTTGGCGGTATTTATGCAGTGACTGTTTATTTTTTTTTTTATTTTTTTATTTTATTTATTTATTTATTTATTTTTTTTTTTTTTTTAGCCATTTAAGGGCCCCCAAATCAGGTTTCTAGTAAACTTGCTACGGTTATGGTTATAACATTATAGAAGCATAGTTTAATGTGCGAGTTATTTCGTAAACGTAATGTAATTGTTTAACAGTTTCGTTGAGAAAATATTATGTGTGACAATGCAACAACGTTCATACCACAAGTGCACAGACCTCGAGAAAACACTTCAGGCGTGTATTACACTTAAAACACCACGCACATCCGAAACTAATAGCTGTGAAACCGTTGAAGAGAGAAAAGATCCCTTTTCAGAGTCATGCCTCTAATGTACTGTCCTGATTATGCGAAACTGGGATATATTATGAGTGCATGAAACTTTGCTACGGACTTTCCAGCTGTAAGATTATGTGGTCTACGCTTGAAGCCCCATAGTAAAAATTGTCAGACGAAAAGCATTTCAAAGGATTTTTCACCTTTAATTTTCTGTTTTTATTTTTAATATTTTATTTTTATTTCTTTGTGATGTTGTGCATTTATATTACGATCGAACTGAATTATAAGCAGTTTGTTGAATCGAGAAGCAGCGTGGACTAGACGTGTTTCATAGAGAAAATAACAAAACAGCGTGTATGTTAAACATTGTTATTGTGGTATTTAGGTAGCTTTATCAGCTTACAAAGCTACGATGTATGGTTTAAGCCTATTTCATTAATTTAAATGGTACTAGCTGAAAATTTATGTGGGCCTAATCAGTGATTAATTGAAATCTGTATATTTCAGTGTTCACTGTAGTAACCATGTTATTTTTGAAAATTGCGGACTATACCGTAATATAATGCTTCTTTTAGCAGTACAGGACATGTAGTGAAGTCTGTTGGGTTGCCCAACGATAAAGCACATACCAGCAGCTTCTGTAAGACCTGCTGCGCTCGATGATTAAAAACTTTACGAAGGTATATTCATAGTATACGCGTATGTTTAAACGTACTGCTTGATATGTCACTGCTAAATATTGGTAGACGCTCAGGTTAAAGTGTATTCTGCTATAAAGGTCACATTATACTGTTCACTATTTAAAAATCTGTTGTTTAGTCTAAATGTATCGATATTATACTTCCACGTTTTTCAATGGTAGCCTATATTAAAATACACCCCCCCCCTCAAATAAATCTTCTATCAGGGATTTCTAAGTCTCTGAGTTGCTGATGGCCCAGGAGAAAGTATGGTATGAAATTCCCATAGTCCCAACTTCGTGAATCGTTTCCATAAATTGTTCCAGTCGAATGGCTACTAATCAAAGGCCGTAGTTGTCTCCTCTCTCCTGTCCTTGTGAAAAGTTATGAGTTACGTCTCATCGCTGTCGAAGTAAAGCTTTTTACTTTCCTTTACCGACTTCATGAACAGAACAAACTAGTCTGCGTTCGACTTCCCGGTAGTTCGGTAAAGTTTTGAACTGTGTTTGGCTCACATCGAAGAATGAAAATAATAAAAGCCTGTGAATCGTGCTGAGTGTATTATCTCCTTTCAGCGTGTACGCAGGGAGTGTAAAGAAGGAAAGGTGGAAGTTTTATGTTTGGCTGGGTGGTGAGGCAGCAATTGTGGGGCAGGATGGTCTCGCGAACGGGAGCGAGTGTGGTTACTGTGTGTGTGCTCGCGCGCGACGTCGTGAAAATGCCTCGCAATTTGCGTTGTTCCCAACGGGCGTGCTCATGACCGGCCCTCCCTCGCGGGAAGTAGGCTGGTTGTTTGGCGGAGTTGACTCCCCGCACTGCGACCTCCTTCCCACAGCACAGACCTTTGCTTTACCGCGGCCTCGTCCTGTATGCCCCGCGGTACCACCCTTCTGTCCCTCGACTACTTTATTTAAAGTTGTTGTGGCCTTACTATAAACTGCGTTTGGGACATATGTCGGAACATCATTGGCGCAGCGACGTACTAACTATTCTTTGAAAGAGAAGGGAGGGAAATAATAGCTTTTGAATTTTAGAGGATGGGGGAGGAGCTAATTTTTATAAAAAAAAAATGCTCTTTTGCAGTGTGATTTAACACTTTGGCTGTGATCGTCTACTTTTTTCTCATACAATTAGGCTGTCATTCTGAAATGTAAATGTGGAAAAAGGAGGGGGGAGACATAGTATGCCCCCGTCAGGAGAGCGCCCGCATCGCCGCCCCCCCCCTTTTTTTTTCTGTTGGCGAAAAGGATTTTGGTTCGTCGAGGGCTCAATCCCTTCGTACGCTATTGCAGTGGAGCCTTTCGTATAGTCTGTCCCACGAATATTGCACTTTTCAAAGCCGACGAAAATCGTTTTATAAAACTAGATACGTTAGTAGATATATTATTGTGAAAACAATGGATTAGCCTACTCAACAAACAAATGAAGGCGAAACTATTTTAACAGCAGATAAAACTCGAAAAACATAATTGTGATTTATTAAGAAGCACAGAAAACGATCCCAGCTTGTCAGAAAAGTGTGCTCGTTCTTGGCATAGAATAATAAGTCGCTTGAAAAAAAAAATGCTGTTAAGACAAGGCAAGTGGACTTTACATCTCGTCGACAGCAGGACATTAAAGACGGAAGTACTGTAAAGCTAAGGACTTCAGTATAGTTTGCTTTCGAAGACAAATACGGTTATTTTTCAATATATTATTCATAGTAGTTTGAGTAAACATTTTCATTAATTTATGTGCTTGTATAGGCCATTCGGAATAAAGTGAGCACTAAAGATTTAACCTTTAAAAAAAATCACTAGCCGTTACTGCATATACGCCACCACTAACAAGAGTTACTTTACTGCTTGTATGGTTGGTAGGGATTTATTGTACGTAGTTCCGTATATTTTCCTATTTGAATACAACATTAGTGAAAGAACATATGATGAACTCGACCTGTCTGTTTTTAACACACTTCAAAATATTTACTTATGATCTTATTGGCATTCATACATACATTATAATTAGACTCGATTGGCGCGAGAATTATGTGACGCTATCGTCGACCTCGAGTCGCAGTGGCCGTTATCGCTTGCTCCGTGCTTCAGACAGTTCAAAACTCCACCAACAGGTGGCATCAGAGTTAGGTTCTCGCCGCCAAGTTGCATATTTGGTCGCATCATTTGCGTGCGTTTGCCCGTTTTGCGTATATACACATTCAAAAGTATTGGAAATTACTTTGAGTATCATTGCCGAAATGATGTGAAACCATTAGTAATCGTATATTATGTTTTACGTTTGCCAGCCTAAAAACAACATACTTTTTATTTCACACGTTAAGAAAATACGTTATTTATTGTTTCTGAAGTGCGTCGTCGTTGTTCGTGGCAGTAGAACTGAACGAAACTTGAATTTTTGAATAGCGTGTGTCATGTCTGTTTAGTGGCGGTTTTGCGTTACAAATTCAAATAAAATATGCCCTCACTTACGAGATGCGTAACTGCAATAGTGCGTGTTGTTTAGATTAGTCGATGGACAGAAACCAGACATTAACTCCCAGGTATTTATAACTAAGATTACTTTTTTTATATCTTACATTAAGCCCCCGTGCATTTAATGAGTAGATATTGTAGCTAAAATTTATCGGAGCAGTTTAATGTAGTTGTAAACATTGCACGACCCTATGTAAATAAAAGCACGTGGCATTATTTGTATTAACATTGGCGGAAAGATATAAACTGGCAGGAAATAGAAATTAATCAGGGCTTTTTCGAGTGTTCACTTTATTCCGAATCACCTATAACAGTGCCAACAACTTCACTTAGTAGTTATGCTCTGTTTCGTATTACTTAAATTTTGACAGTTCTGAGTGCACGTACTTTTACGTGTTGTACACTTTTTATGCTGTGCCAGTCGACATTTTTAGAAAATGAACCTGAGAAATCCATCACACTGTGTGCGAGATAAATTGTCTAGCTGTGTGCCTGATATTGAATTATGCAATCAGTAAGCTTCTTCAGAACTGTCAACTTAAGTTACAATGAACAGTGTACACTAAATGCATAAAGAATTTTAATATGTACTCAGTACTGTATTTCTAGTTAAAATGCTCGTTGACTTGCATTATATAATTTCCGAATGTTAAAAAAAAAAAAATAATTTTAAAACATTTTTCCCGTGATTTGTGTAAAAACCGAGCGAATGGCGTAAAGATAAAACTCTGGACTCGCATTCAAGATGATCTGGGTTCGACTTCCGGTCGGTATTTACTTATTTCAGATTACCATGGCTTCAGAAGTCACCCCAGACAAATGTGAGGATGGTTTATTGAAAAAGTTCATGGCCGATTCACTTCTTGTTCCTGATCCTTGGCGCCTTTGTTCAGTATTTAATGACCTCACTGTTTACTTCTTAACTGAGTAAAATGTAATTATTCTTAAAACTTATCCTTTTTTTTTTCTTTTTATCAGCTGGCAGCTTTAGAAGTGCCAGTACTGTAGTAGGGTACGTTATCTCAGTCACGTGATCAGGCTTTGTCGGTCACCAGTATTTTGATGAACGCCTCTGGCATACTATTTAGGGTTTTAAAAGATGGAAGGCGGGGATACGTATTATATTATATTACATATTTTGCTAAATGCGACATTGGCAGTACATTTTGTACTTATTTTATTAATATTTAAAGATACGTTTTTATTCATATTTAAATATAACATACGTTTCGTGCTTGTTTCTTTGATATTTTGAACAAAGTGCATTGTTTCACTTCATCGTGGTTTCGGTAAAGTGTACTGTTTAAATTTTTTCCACGCCAAATGATGGCTTTCGTCTGCTAACCGACGCATACCTTGCACAAGGACCGAGTAAGTGAGGAGTTGATCGATAGGTTACCAGGTGAATATTCGAACACGGGTAAACTTCACTCGGGTTACGTTTCGAACACCTTAAACTGAAATTTCGGCTGGCTATTCTACCCTCGTGAGCTTTTGAAAGTGCTTCGTCAGTATATACTGTTAATATGATTAAAGTAAAACTTAATTACTGGCAAACAGAACCTTTCCAAGTAGGCATGTAACTTGAACGTCGTGCTGCGTGTTTCTCTATATTAGCCTCTTGTCTTTACTTGGTTCGATTCCCGGCGATATCGGTCCCCGGATTTTCGCATGTAGGAATTGTACCGGACGATGTCTTTGGTCGGCGGATTTTCGCGGGGATCTCCCGTTTACCTCGTCTTTTCATTCCAGCGCTGCTCCATACGTTGTGTCACCCCTCACAAGCGCTCACGACCTATATGTTTAGTGCTGACCAATATCTCTTCACTTCTATATACGCTACGGCATGTAGTTTTGCTGACTCTGCCACGTCTCTGCGTGATTACCGTTATATATATATATATATATATATATATATATATATATATATGTGTGTGTGTGTGTGTGTGTATATATATATATACTAACAGTCCCCCGCGGCTTTGCTCGCGAGTATTATTCGTAACTGATAAATATTTACTTTAATTTAAAAACCTCTTTGTACACAATATTGGTACTTCAGTCATCAAGTGTTAGAATGTCCAAGCGGCTAGTTGAACTAACTCTGCAGCAGGATAAGTAGCTATAGCTGTCCACGCGAAAAGCAGTCTTAAGTTTGTCCCTGCCACTAACAGCGACTACTACTGGGCCTTATTTATAGCCCTGCCAATTTGACATTGTGGGGTAATCACAGACACCTAAGGCAAGAGGTTAATCGAATGAGAAACATCGGTTTACCCTGTGCACAACCATTGGTGACGGTGCCCTCAATTATATATTTTCAAAATATTCACTTTAACTTTATTGACATTACAAAGTTTCAAAGGGTAAAGGTTTCGCGGAAACGTATTTGGTGCCCCAAACCTGAGATTAGTGAAATGATATATCGCCGGTTTACTGCCAACAAACACAAAGTCAAAATTAGATAAAATTATAAAAATGCTAGGAATATGTATATGTAGTTCACGAACAATTGCCCAAGTTTCGTACTGTTGTGTCACAGTATAGTAACATACCACATTTTTGTTAATATCTACAATTTAATACTGTTTTTTTAACGAAATAGCATTTATGACTTAATCACTTTTTGCAGTATACCGACGATATGTCAGCTGATATTGTAGAGGAACCTAAGTGGAAAGCGAACTGCAATTTTACCCCTTTTAAAGACTACATGTAAATTGCACTAATTCGATCTGCCTTGTAGTTTTTGTGTGTCAGAATTGAACGTTCGCACGCAGCTTTTAACGGAATTCGAACTCAGAACCTCCCTGAATTTAGACCTGAGTAACAAAAAACTGCGTCACGTAACGTCGAAATAATTCATGAAAATAAAATTTATTAAAAAAAAAAAAAAAAAAAAAATCTGTGTCCTGGGCTCATAGAGGTTGTACAACACCGCACGTCTCGATACGTTACTGTAGTGAAACTCCAGTATAGGTTGTTTCTCGCTGCTCGTTCCTGCTTTTCGGATCGTCTGCCTTGATTATTGGCCAACTAAGTTTTATTCTTAAGACCGCTCTGTACCGGTAGTGACCTTGATGTGAGCTCCTCATGCCACGTGTTCGAGCAGTCCGGGAGGCGTGTCGAAGGGACGAGGGCGCGGCTTATCACTGTGACGTAACTAGAGGAAGTTGCAGTGGAGGGGGTGCGAGCAATATGCCTATCACTTCCCCTCCCTCATATGTGCTCTTGTCGTCCTGAGGAGAAGGTCATGCTAAAAGAAGCTAACCGGGGTGTCGACTGTCGAGCCGGCCGGTACTGCGCCTCTTGCATCTGAGTAACGACGTGATGGCTTCGGTGTTAGTTACCCAGCAGCGCGTGGAGCCATATTTGTAGTACAATAGCCGTGCTTAATTATACACAAGCAGAATATTCGCAATATTTAGCCCTCGGCA
>PNEQ01080342.1:0-52270 GCA_003012365.1 Medauroidea extradentata
ACAATTGATACAAACTTGTCCGCAAAAGTGCACACCGAGCCAACAGCTCGTCTTTGCTAACAACTTTATCGAACATGCATAAAACAAATACAAACTAATGGGGCTGTAAACAAAAAATGTAGAACACAGCTAAAACAAAATAAAATAAATTATGCAGCAAAGGGTTACAAAGAAATAACAGTTGAAGTAAGTTAAAATTTCAAAAAGAAACGTTGACAACAAATTGTCGACACTGGAACACGAACCTCGGACCGCAAGTTTACAAGGTTCTGACGCAGACACTGAGCCACAGAGACAGGTTGGATCGAAGGAACTCCTTTGAATAATCGTTCGTACGCGCCTGATGCGGACACACCGGATGTGACGTCATGGAAACTTGAAGGCGAATTTTCGGGCCTTTCCCGTCCGTTTGGACCCTACATGTCCTATGTCGAATCACTTGTCTCGGAGTCCCCAGTGTCACTGCGGGGAGCTTTAAACAGTTAGCATCCTCACCCTGTATATTGCCAAATGAGGGAGGAATTTGCGGTATGTTTTTTTTTTTTTTGTGTCGCATGTACGATATTTTCTGTATTGCAAAACCAGTACTAAGACACGGAATTATAATATGAATTCCATGTAACTGCATTCATTATAACAAAATCGTAATACTAGTTAAGCTTGTGCTGTTCAGCATTATGGTATAGCAATATGTGTACGCCTTTTCCGGTACAACCTGACAGATTTGTGGCGAGCCAGTTTTTCTTGTATCTGATCTCTGTAGGCTTACCAGGAAGAACAAGCATATTGCCCACGAGAGTAAGTGCATACCCTACCAGAAATATAGTACGCTCTTTTCAATCGCGGTGAGGTGAGCGAGTTTACCGCCTCAACTATCAGAGAGTCCAAAGTGGGTTAGACACCAGGGACCATCTTAACTAGGCCGAGGTTTACCCAACATCCACGAAACCGCATCGTGCAGAGTCGTATCACTAGGCAGACCAGACAAGCGTTCTTTCTTAGAGCATTGAAAACTTCCAGTCTTCCTTCTTGCACAAGGGCGACTGTTTTCGTTCGGCTGGACGGAGCTGAACCCACTTACTAGGTAATACATGTTATATTCCATTTCTCCAATTTAAATTATATAAAGGACGACTATTCAAAAGATTTCATTCAATAAACATTGAACGTACCAGTTGAAAAGTTATCACACAATTTATAAACAAATAACGCACAAAATAAATAATGTAACTATTTTATAATTTACTAACCCTGCACATCACAAAAATACCTGGTTTAGTCAGTACAAAATTTGTATATATTATTTTTAATAAATAATGCTCGTAGTTATTTTTTATATTGTACATGTCGCATGCAGAATACAGTGAATATGTTATATTAGGAAAACCTCTTTTTCTATTCTTCAATATTTTGATTTAAGAAAATTTCAAACATGTTCGAAACGAAAATCTTTGACGAAAACTCGTGACATTCAACAAATTGAAGACAAAATGGCCGCGGTCATGACGTCAGCATGGCCTCACATAACATTCAAGAAGTTTAGTTAAATAAATTTGAAAGAAAATGTAAGCCAAATTTGATCGTGTGACAGGGCCTTTACGGGACCGCCCAAGAGGAGCTCGACGAGCCTTCCTCCCCTGGAAACCCACCGGACCTTCTCCTAAGTACGAGATTCAACCAATGCCACTCCCGAATCCAACCCGCGATCATCAGAGCTTTCACGCTGATCTCCTGAAGAACCTACAAGATACCAGCGCCTAAGACTCTCCACGGCTTCCATGAAATCACCCATTAAGCAAAATCGACACATCCGCGCGATCTGCCCTAATTGAGATGTGCAACCTGATTGGCGATACCCATAACTCCTGGTAATCCACCTACATTTTTTTTTTTTTTCGAATTGAGCATGCCACACAAATTCCGCAAAGGCATTCATTTCACGCAAGAATCTCACAAAACACTTGAAATGCCACACATGTTGTGGAATTCTACGCATTTTGGCAACACTGACTATAATATATGTACAATTGTCAGGCAATGTTAACAAAGAAAGCATAGCTCACGAACTTCTCGGTAACGGACGTAATGCGCCAAGATAAAAGAATATAGAAGAGTAAAGATGAAGAGGAACTGGTATGACCCCAGGCAATGAACGATAAGGTTTTCGCACGTATCGCTCGAGTACCGTGACGCGTGTCTTCAGTAACGACGTAGTCTCTTGGTGCGTGGGCCACAGGCGCGGCAGAAGCGTCACTACTATCGCGATGCGACACTGAAAATTCTCGTTCTTGCGAACACTAGTTTGGCTGCCGCGCGAAAAATACTACAAAAATATTACATGCAAATAGATGATTACCACTACATTCTAAACTATAGCCCTACAGCCACAGATGTTTACAGTAGTTCATAACAGGCAAACCTCGTTAATACAAACCCTGATAATACAAAGTTCTCATTAATACAAAGTGGTTTTTGTTCCCCTTGGGATGAGGACAGAAATTAAATAATAACTTAAATGTTCCATATTTTTTTTATATGTAAATCAATGTAATATCAAAGTCCTCTAGTTAAAACAGGTCATTGTGATGACAAGAATGAGAGTTTTGAGAGGATAAACAAATTTATTAAAATTTTAGAAACTTTTTAAGGTTTTGGCCAACACCTGATGATACAAACCTCATTATTACAAACAGCAAACATTTTCGTCCCTTCAGGTTTGTATTAAAGAGGTTTCACAGTAGGCCTATTTCCGTTTATTTGTAATGTATTTTAAATACCCACTTGCATTCTGAAATATAGGCATAAACATGTTCGCTTTAAAAAATGCATGACTTGCTAACGTAAACCAACAAAACTCCATTTAAAAAAACACATTTTTCTACCAACTAACGGATTCACCAACATTTGAGCTCGAAGTGAAATTTCGACTCCAATAAAATCGATATAATTTTTATTAGAAATTATCGTCCGCTATTTTTGGAGCGGTGACCTCACAGAAATCTCTGTACTGATTGGCGGGTATATTTTGTTCTTAGTGTCGCATCTGCCGAGCCTGTGTGATTTCCCCAACAAATATCGTCGGACCACGTTCGTTCCCAGTCTTTACGCTACCTGCGCTGCCATCGCCTGCCTTCGCGGGTTCTACGAAGTCAAGGTCACGTGTGTCCTGCACTGTGATTTTCCTCTTTCATGCCACTGGTTTATTTATGGTATCTTAATTTGCCCCCCTGAGGGAGCCACGAAAACTTGTTGGGCGGAGGTAACTTTGCCAATTTTGTTGCGTTGTCACATGTCGTTTGTCCAAAAGGCGCTCACCCTACACTTTAGGACAAACACCTTCAAGGTTAACGACGTTTACTCGTTATTTCTAACAACGTTAGTCCTAAAGGCGTTCACCCTTAAAGTATTTTCTGCACTGTCGCATCCCTAAATTCATTGACATTTGCTGCAGAGTTTCGACCAATAAAATTACATACATAATTGCCAATTGAAGTCTCATAGTTAGAGATGATGGTATATCGCGAAAATGTTTTGGGACAACATACCCTTCAAGACACTGTAGTTTCTTGCAACATATATAGTTGGGTGATATACGTCTGACACAACGTAGATGTCTGCAGTCCAACAACAGGCATCAAATATTACAATAGCGGGATTATTATTGGCAGAGTTAAATAGGGCAACAGCTCCACGTACAAGAGAAAGCTAGTAATAATCTAATAAGCTGAACTTGTATTGAAATCCAGCAAACAGTCAAGTTTTCCCGCAATAAACAATCATCTCTATCGTCTCTACTCGTAGTAGAGACGGCACGACGGAAAGCTTGCACACTAATTCAGTGCTTGCTTGGCTCGAAGCGGCCTTGTGCCTGTGTTCCAGTGGCGTTCTAAGCTTTGGCTCGCTTCTGCGCTATACAACCCAGGCTGGGGCGGCCAAGGCTGTTCAAGCGCGCTAAAATAATAATGTTATATTTATATGAAATAGTGTTAGTTTTGTAGACGATACTTGTGAGTGCAGTTTCCTCTTACGAAACAATTTTAGCTGACGTAGTTTTCTCATAACGGTGCGTCAAAGTCAAAATTTGCATGTTCTGTTGCCATGCAAATAGTGAAAACCAATTGACTTACGTACGTGAAATCATTCAAAGTGAAATAACATGCCATAGGCTATGTAATAAAACATTTGGAAGAATCCAACGAACTGTTTTTGTAGTGTATAAATATTTCTGAATTTGCAACTTTTTTCTGTACTTTTGCGATTTTTTTAAATTCAAAATATTAATTTGTAAATTTTTTAATGTTTCATTGCATAGCTCATGGGAAGTAAGTTCACAGTGAAATATTTTGTTTAAGTAGGTCAGTTGGTTTTCACTATTTGCATGGCAGTAGAACATTCACATGTTGACTTTGACACCCCGTTATGAGAAAACTATGAGAGCTAAAATTGTTTCGTAAGAGTAAAATGTACTCAAAAGAATCTTTTACAAAACTAACAATATTTCATTCATAAAAATATAAAATTATGACTTCATTGCACTTTAACACCCTTAAGCGCGAAATTAAAATATAGGCTGTTCACGATAAAGTCAGCATTGCATAACATTTCCTTTAAGCTATTTTGCATCAATATTTACTATTTTCAAAACGATAACTTTCGGGTGGCTAGAACCATGTAAATGTTTCACCATTATCCAAACTTAAAATGCATGGTCCCAAAAAATACAATTATTTGTTATTATAATTGTGGAGTACGCAGTTAAAATGAACAGCCTATACTATAAACTAGTAAGAAATAATATTAGTTTTGTAGACGTTATTATTGACAGTATTTTATATTATTTCAATTATTTAGCATGTATATTATTCGCATAACGACATGTCAAAGTCAACATTCGCATGACTACCGACAGTCGACAGCATACACCCCACTGTAGCCAATATTCCTACACTTTCTGAAATTAAATTATTTGCTCTGAAATTACACGTCATGGGCTGCATGCTAACAGTTATATAACCTTGAACAGCACTCTTTTGGATTTTTGAAATGTTGCTGGAAATGAGGGATACTATACAAAAAATTAGCGACATATTTGGTACGCTAAAATTAGAATCTACGAGAAGCATGTGATAAGAGCTGATAGTAGCGTGACCCTGCCATTTCAGCGCCCTTGGACGAATGGTTAAAAAAATTCCAAGCGCGGCTTATGTACCAACGCGACACACACTGTTGTGTGTCTGGAGTGTTACGTGATACAGTTATTCGTTACATAAAACCATTTCAAGTAATGTTGCTAACGTGACGATAGCATATGAACAGCCTTAACATACATACAGCAATTACGTTCTTCACATGGCCTTGTCCACATACAGATGTGCTCTACGATATTAAAATTTCCAAAATGGGGAAAACTTGTTTTTCTTCCTAGCTGATTGATGTACACCGATACAATGGTGGTTTGTTTCTAATCAGAGATATTTAAACTGTTTGGAATGTTTAAAGTGTGTCTTAATATCTACACTATAAAACCTGCAGTGTCACGCACTAAAAATAACGCGAATAGGCCTACAAATAATCATAGAAATTCTGTAAGCATTTTATGAAAGAACGTTTTTTGAATATAACACTGTTAATCTAAACATCGTCAGTATTAAAGACATGTGCGTGAAAATACAAAGTCCTAGATATTAATTACTGGTATCAACTAGTACCGCAATTTTTAGAGATGAATTCATCATTGTTTTTTTGCGATACAATGCAAAAAAAATTTTTTTTCGCAGTCTGTATCTAAGCTATGACCTTTGAAGTAAGAATAGTCAGGAGTTGGCTTCTTGAGACGTGTTTGAAGTTGTTTTTATGGGTGTCGCATTATGGCGCTGAGTCCTTCTGAGGTTATCAGCATTAGGTTTTATTCACTTTCAAATAATTAAATAATCTCAGAAGTTATGTAACTAATAACATTAGTTAACTAATCAGGGACTTGATTAAGAACGATAAAATAACGAACACAGGGTCGCCACGAAGTTCCACTCAGAAAGGCGGCATTATATGTATATGTCCCATAAATTACTATAGACATGGGGCCGCGGTGGCCGAGTGGCCAGATCATTCGCCTCCCACCAAGGCGATCCGGGTTCGATTCCTGGCGTGGTCAGACCCCAGATTATCGCATGTGCGAATCGTGCTGGACGATGCCGCTGGTCGGCGAGTTTTCTCGGGGATCTCCCGTTTCCCCCGCCCCTTCATTCCGGCGCTGCTCCATACTCACCTCATGTTACTCCTCTCCAGCGCTGAAGACCTCGGTGTTGAACGCTGACCAAAATCACTCACTCACTATAAAGGCATGGCCACTCCCCTACTAAGACAGTCTTGTACCGACTTATCGACTGCCGCATCTCGTCGGCCAGATCGATACGTATTGAATAATAGACGGCGTCGGTTGCACATCGACGCTTGATGGGCGTTTGCTTGACTAGCCAGCACGCTTCTCAAGTCGACAGCCACTGACCCTGTTTACCACGTCCATCTACTGGCGACAGTGAAACATCAACTGGCACGCAAACTGCAGTTAACGTTCCGCATTCAACTCAAACACCTACTTAGAATATTCCACCACATCATTATCGCCTGTCGCATGAACAATGTCGTTGTAGCATGTATCGCGTGTACATATGCCGTGGTCACACCAGATTCTGCACATGTTCAGCTTATAGAGCTGTTGCACGAGTAGAGATGTGTAACAGTGACTTTTGTACTCGTTAAATCAAATAACTTGTGTATTTAAAGTGTTTAAATTCGTAATGCAAACACAGCAGAATTATAGATAGCAGAAATACAATTATTAAAATGTCACAAATGTTTAGTGTAGACGAGATAAATACGGTATACAAGTTCGAAGTTTATCCAAGTTCACTGACTATTTTATTTAGGTGTGTAACCTCACAAATATTAAGTTTTAAATTCAACCAAATACAGAATCGGAATGCGTTCAATTAAACATGATTAAGACTTCTAGTGTAAACGTGGCTTTAGCTAGGCAAAGCTACTTAACTGGTTCCCAATATTAATAAGGGCGCCACCTACCTGGAGCTTTTTTTGGGCTCAGAAGCTAAGGATCACTCCCCCCTCTCTCCATACTTCAGCCATTGAGGCTTCAGCCCAGGGAAGGATGATTTATACATCACTCATTTAACGCCAATATTCCTCTCCCGTGAGGGTGGGCCAAGTCACTCCAGCTATTGGGTACTTGCGATTCACACACATGAAACGCATTACAATAAAAATAATTCAATTATGAAAAGTGAAATTCAGCCTTTCTTTAATTTTAAACAGTCCCTTTCGTTTACGTAATACACGTGTGTCTAGGTTATCGTAAATGAAGAATTGTAATTACTTTACGTCAAGGGCCTGATTTAAACAGTTAAACAGCCAGTATTCACAGATATTTATGTGGTTCATGTTTAACTAGATATTTACTCGTGGTATTCCATGCTCATCACTTGGGTTAGTAGGCGGCAATCAGAGTCATGCTCAGAGTAACCCCGCCACTCTTGTAAAGCCATCTGTTAGTGCCAGGCCTACTCAAACCCCAGGAATCAGCGGCGAACTAATTTTAAACCGGAGATGTCCCCACTCTGTGACGAGAAAAGCCGTTGAAGATCAGAAACACGCTCGTCCTCCTGGTCCGAGACAAGGTCAATAAGAATAACGCATGTCTTGCCAGCACAACATTAATGTCTTCCCGGGATTAAACTGTGGCTTCAGCGAGCACTAAGGTTTCGACATACGAACTAACACTTAAGGGCGTCGTCTACTAGAATCGTGAAGAGGCGCGCACACCTTTAACAATCCTGATTTCATTCGAAAACCATTCAACGTGTTGTCACGCGGTTAGGCTACGAAAAGCATTTAAAGATTTTAGTACAGGTATATAATTTTGCCATTAACTGTTCTCGTTCCTAACAAGTATTTTTTTCAGTATGAAGGTGACCGAATCGGGACTTTTGACGCTGATTTTTATGTAAGAGTAATCATTTTCACGATATTCTGAATATTATAGACCTGTAGAGCGACTCTTTCCCTTTCGTCGTTGTTAAGATAAAATGATAGCGTTGTCGCTGAAAGTCCTATAGCAAAAACGATTCAGCGGGAAGCTTGCACGCTAGTTCAGCGCTTGGCTCGTTGAGGCGACGCGGCATTTGATGCGCGCTTCAAGGTCGACCTTACTGCTCCGTCGCTTTTGAGCCTCTCACGCGCGGGTAGACGGTGCCCTTAAGGGGCCTCCCTAGCCTGCGTTTGTGTGTGTGAGACAGGAGCGATAAGGTTGCCACTAACCGACGTATGTAATGTATTATCGCCTCTCCGTGCAAGCCACTCAGCTGGGGTGCAGTGTTTTACTATTATCCTTTTTCCTATGGGACTTTAAGCGGTGACCACATTATTTTATTTAAGGACAGCGTAGTTCAAAGTCTGACGCTTGTTTCTATAGTAATGTTTTTCGTATTCAATTGTTAATTTTCCAGATACGGCAGTCTGAAAAATCAATTTTGGCCGTTTTAAGGGGCCAGAAAATAATGTTTCTAATAAACGTGCCGAATTTTTATAACGATAGCGACATTGTTTGAAGTGTGCATTCTTTTCGTGAATATACAGATATAATAATGTACGTTAAATAGTTGCGTCAAAAAGGGAGTAGGCCTAGTCGTAACTCGCTGCAACGCATTTGAAGGGCACGTGTGGAGGCCCCTTGAGACGACGGACTGAATTTTTTTAACATACCCCAGCAGCTCTGTATTTGGACGCCGCAGCGAATTAGCACTTCTACGGCTTATATGTTAGCCCATGTGAACGAAGTACGGACCATTTAGAATTGTTTATGGAAACAATTTTCAGAAAGGCAGTATAGATAAAATGAGATATTCTAGAAAAATACTTTTACCAAATTAATGATCGAACATGTAACTATTACTACGACATTCTGGGCTTAACTATTTAGAACAATATTCCGGCGCAAGAGATTACGCAAAAGTAATGAGTCATACTGGCAAAATATTTTCTTAAAAAATGTTAAACTTGATATATAGGATTGTTCTTTTTTGTGCTGACATTCCATTCTTGCAAGAATTTAAGAAAACGCTATTAATAAATTTACCACGTACTTTTAACATAGTAAATGTCTGAGAAATAGTAACAAACATGTACACTAAGATATATCCCATTACCCGAACACAATACCATTAATTTTGGCCAGAATGTCCGGTGTAAAAGATCAAAATATCCTTGGAAGTTAGGTTTTAACGCATACGTAGGCTACATAAGATTACGCAATACGTAACAAAAATATCAAAATATTCTTACGGTATATTTCATTTTTAGTAGGGGCACATGAACTACATGCTATTCCTTACATTAAATCAGTCGCATGTACATATGTTACTCAACAAAATATTTGTAAGCAACTCATTAAAAATATATGTTCTTTTGCTTCAAACTCAAAACAATTATAACCATTCCGAACACATACTAAATACTCGAAAATTTATCAGTTAATTAGAACCAGATTAACGGGTATCATAAAAATGTACACAATTAACTTACCACAAAATATAGTATGATGTAATGAAATTTGTAACACAGATGGTAATGGTTAGACATCGAACATATTAAAAAAAAAAACCTCAAAAATTTGAACGCCCTAGAATGTGTCTCTTTCCAGTATATATCGATTGGTAACAGAAATGTCTGGTGACCGATGGTTTAACTATTTAATGAAGTGACTTAGATACACCGTAAAAAGGGCCGAGCTTTAACATCGCTGTGTTAATAACGACAAAAATTGCTACCGTTCTCTTATGCATGTCATGCTTTGCAAATTAGCTTAGCAACAATATAAGTTCCAGATATGCACGTTCAGATTCTTACACTGTTCAGCTGAATAAAACTTACTGTTGTCCAAAGTTGTGGTCGGCAAGATTCTCGCGTATAACAATTTTTTGTAAAATACTCATAAAAGATGCACGCACTAAACTTATGTCATTCAAATTACGCTGAAAGAAGTGTATAAAGTGGTAACACACCTAAGTCAAACGAGAGGGGCGGATTCGATTCCTGATCAAACCATTCTGATTTCGTGATCTTCCTAAATCACTCCAGGCTAGTGTTAAGAAGATTGTTATACCAGTGCATGTAATACTTAACAGGAGATGGCTGGTATAAAAGTCTGAATAGGTTGAGATCAGGAGTAGTAAAATTGGCAATATTGGGAATAAGCTAAAGAAAATTATGTCGAGTATGACTCACTGTCAAAACACATGCTCCAGTGTTGACTGTCCAACTTCTTGCACAGAGTATGACCTGCATCAGACCTCGGAAAGTGCAGTGGAACTGGACAAGTCTTGGTGACAAGATGTGACATGCTTTTAAAGGTTTCTGTGTTTTGTTTCCGGGTCGAGAACAATAATAACCAGGCCGCTGCCAATTTGCTTCGCATTCCTCATCCGCGGCGTAGGTACCGCCTCTAATGACCTCTCTGTCGACGAGATGCCAGGCCGGTACTATCTGCCACTCTAGTTATTACATATTTACAACAACACACTAAGATGAGAGTCGAAGACGTAGCGTTGGAAGACACGTCCGGCCGGCATCGTGAAGGAACGTCCCACCTCTCTAAATATACCCGGTGATGCTGAGGAGGACCTGAGCCAGGATCGTTAGCTGTGAATAAAGGCTGCCACGAGAATAGTCCTGCGCATCCATCACGAGATGTGTCCAGGCACCCCCCTAAACCCCCACCTCCTAAACCCCCTCTCCCCAAAATTTTCAAATATTTACAACGTAAATATCTTAGAAGTGAACTTGGAGATAGACCCTTTCCGAATGACATTGTGCATGCCCACCTCCGCAGAATGCTATCAGGCTGTGCACTCAGGCGAACAGGACGAACCACTCCTTTCCAGTTCTGCCCTACTAAGGGAGAAAGCCTTAACTCCAAGAGGTCAAATTTTACAGGAGAGCAAAAAGTTTATTTTGTCTTAATACGCTCTCATTTTTGTAAATGGTTTCTATGTTTTTCTTTTATTGTGACATTTAAATATTTGAAATTTATTTGGTATTGCTTGTTGATATATTTCATCAAAACAACAACTTGAGGCTTTTATTCTCAGTATTAGGTGACATTTTGGTTTTGAGCAATTTTTTAATAATTTTTTTACACAGGCAACGACTGGTTATAAGCCGTTTATCCTTAGTGAAAATATGTGTGTTGGTACCAACTATTTAAATATAATAAAAATATATTTTTTTTTTCCAAATTTGGAGTTAAGGCTTTCTTCCTTAGTAAGGCAGAGTTGAGAGGTGCAAGAACGTTCTGTTTCGCGCTGCTAACTTTCAATTTCGTGTAAAAAGCGTACATTGCACGATACACTCCGTACAATCTGCGTAAAGATCTTCAGCCCATCTCATGCATCGTGCTTAAGGGCGTTCAAGTGCGATAAAATCATAATTTTAGTTTTATACGAAATAGTGCTCGTTTTGTAGGCGGTACTTGTGAGTACAATTTCCTCTTACGAAACATAGTTTTCTCATAACGGTGCGTCAAAGTCAAATTTGACATGTTACGCTGCCATGCAAATAGTGAAAACCAATTAACTTACGTAAGTGAAATAATTCACTGTGAAACAACATGCCATGAGCTACGTAATAAAACATGTTTTAAAAAATCCCGTGAACTATTTTTGTAATAAAAAAAATTGGCTGGATTTTTTTATTTTTTTCCTGTTCATGCACTCAATGTAATACTTATGGTATTTTAAATACTTTATGGCATAGCTTATTGAATTTAATATCACAATGAAATTATTTTATTCAAGTATGTCAGTTGTTTTTCACTATTTGCATGGCAGCAGAACAAGAAAATTTTGACTTTGTCGCACCGTAATGAGAAAACTATGAGAGGTGTAAGAGGAAACTGTACATACAAGTTTCGTCTACAAAACTAACAGTAAGGACCCCACGATCAATTTTGCGCAATATACACAAAGTCGCAAAATAGATAAAACTTCGTACAATACACGTAATGATCTCTGATCCATTGCGTGAACTATATGTAAGAATGCCCAAAACATTTCGTGCAATATACGTAAGTTAGCACTATACATTTTGTACTACTTGAGTAATGATTCCCGAACCATTTTATGCACTATACGTAATGATTACTTGTCCATTTCGTCCTACATATGCCTAAGTACGCACTAGCCATGTCGTCCGGAGTGCTTGATGATTACCAATTTCGTCCATGATGCTCAGGTACATACCATCAATTTCGTGCAAGGTGTCATAGCACACTACGTGATGTTCGTGGTAACGATGCGTTGCCGAACGAATAATTAACTGAAATATCTCGCGGGTTTCGTTGGCGTGGGTTTTGTAGTATGATACTTACTTCGCCTAGATATTGAGTATTCCCATCACTTAAAACCTTGTAATTTTTTTTACTTGTTTCCGGTGTTAAAAGAACTCCTCGCGGGCATTAACGGTTCCATCACTGCAACCAATACACAGAGAAGATTGCTGCCGGCATCCAAAGCCTCCCACACATTTGGCACAATACCATAGCACTTAGCAACTGCACTGAAGGAACGTAACCGGATTCATGTGGAGTCAAAATCGTTTCACACCCATGTAACCCATTTTCTGTTTACAATCCCAGAACGCATTTATAGACAGAATAGTTTATCGGGGATACGTACAAATGTTTCCCGCGGTACAAACACAGATGGGATATGGCTGACACAAGCTACATGCCACCCGACCAGCCTGAACTGTGAGCAGGGAGTCCACAAACATTTGCAATAAAATTTCCCTGACTTTACCTTGTCTTTCATCAATATTTCATATTTCCCTAGCTATTTTGTTTGTAATAATTTGCTTATCTTGTAGTTTTCCGAGAGAAAATATAATTTGGATCTAGGACTTTATTATAAAAAATTAAATTGAAATATGCCTTTCATACATAATTTCGGTTGTGTATGACTACAACAGTATCACCTGAAAAAAAAAATTATTTTACAGTCTGGACAAACGGCAGATTGGCGGGGGACTCTCCCCCTCCCCCGCTTTTTTTAAATTACAGAATCACTGGAGAATTCACATGGGTTTTCCATGACTTAACGTAAAATTACTGAATTTCCCTGAATAATTTCAAGTTCCCTGACGTTTCAGTATGTGCACACCCTGGTATGTGAGGGGGCACGAAATGTGATTGAGACGCATCTAAATGATACAGGGAAGGGAAAATGAGCAACATTGTAAAAACCTTTGGACTTTCGCACATACCAAGACAGATCCTCATGCCTCCATCATTATATAAAAGAATGTGAGGTGTGGGTGAGCTCTGTAAATAATTGGGCAATTCCTGAACCAACCATGGAGTAGAGAAACCTTATATTGCTAGGAACATAGTATTTTTTCAACATGTATGTGACAGTGAACGGAAAACTGAATTTTTTTTTACTGTAAAAGCCTTAAGAGAATCCGCATTTCTCCTGGAATCTTTTTCATCTCTACCAGCTAATAAAGTCAAACTTGTCTCGTGTGTTGTTTTACAAGTCTGACATATTTACAGAGCACGTTTCCCTCCGCAAACACACTCGTTGGGACAAAGAAAAAGCAAATCCCAAGAGCAGGATGACGTCACCACTGCCAGTGTCGAGAACCTCTCTATAAACACAGTAGGCAACTTGTAGTCAATTATACTCCCCTCCCCAAGCCAACGTTTTCAGCCATATCTCACGTGCCAAGAGAAACGTTTTTGGCTGCCAGGGCCTAACAGGCCGTTGTCTGCCGGACAAATGGCGCCGCGGCCTGGAATTTGGACGGGGCGGCATTCCTGCTCGGAGGGCGGATGGTTGGCAGCTGCTGCGCTGGGCCGGGCGCCAGCCGGAGACATCTAGCGGTGGTTCCCTGCGTCTCCCCCCGCAAAACTTCCGTTCTCCACGCATACCGTATATTGTAACCATCATCCCCCTTCTTTAGGATGACGGGGGTTAAGAGCACTAGCATGGCCACGGTAAAATTTCAGCTTGAGGCAATCCGAGAAGAATCCAGTAAGTTACGAAACCCTGACTTGCTGCTTGCAGACTTTTAGACGTAACTTGATGACCAAGCGAATCTCCCCATGTAACTGAGCAAACCTATACCTAAAACCCAGCAGGTTACTTAATATAACCACTAGGTTAGTGGTCAGATCACTAACCCACCACCAATGCGATCCAGGCTCGATTCAAGGCGGAGTCACGCACGATGTGATGTACGTTGCTGCTTGCTGACGAGATTTCTCGGGATTTTACTGTTCTTAAATTATTGCTCCGCTACTTCGTGCAGACCTCGCGCCATTCTCATCAGCGCTCAAGACCAAAATATTTTCACCGCAGTCGTTGAACGCGCTTCCTACATTCGCTATTGGAACGTAGATCCAATAAAGAACATAAACATAATTATCTATTTATCTCACAGAGCAAGGTGATGCAGCGGTTAACACTTTATACACGATTCCCGACACCAACCATTCTGATTTCAAATTTTCCATGTTTTCCCGAAATCGTTCCAGACGAATGCTGTGGTTGTTCCTTCACAAATGCCATGGCCGATTCCACTTCAAGTTCCGGCTACCGTGTAAAGTTGTATCACCGTCTCCAATGACCTCCCTGTCGACGAGACGTAAAGCGCACTTGCCTTGTTTATTCCTCTTGTGCATAACGAATTAATCTAACGGGCGTGGGATGCAAACCCACACACACCGAGGTTCTGCAGGAGCATACATCTAGCCTGATGATGGTAAACCAATATGGGGTTAACTACCCCAAGTGTACATATAAAATGCTGAAAGCTGAATAAATGCTGGGGATCACTTTAAAAATTCAAACTTCAATGCTTAAGAAAATGTATGAAATTGCAACTGTGTGCTACAATATAACCCGAAAATTTCTGAGGAGGACACTCTTGCCAACTTCAACTCGCGTATATTTCGCAAATTAGCAGCGCAATAAATAAGCTTTGAATTCGAAGCATTTAGACTGCTAACGCACAACATTGCAGAAGAAAATTGCAGTTGAAAATTTTAGAGCGATCCTGGATACTTAAATGCAAAGATGCCACCGAGTCAGTTTGCGATGCAACACAACAATATGGTTTAATGTTTCTGAACGTACTACTGAGCGAGTTGGCGCAACGGTTACATATTGGACACGCATTCGGGAAGATCAGGGTTTGATTCCCTGCTCCCGTCATCCTGATTTCGGTTTTCCGTTGCTTCCCCGAAGTCGCTGCTGGCAAAACCTAGAATGCTTACTCAAAGGGCATGGCTTATCTCTTTCCTAGTTTCTGTCCTTCAGTAAAATACAGAAGGTTCCTGATACAATGAACACTTTTGAAGTTTTGGATACTTTTCTCCTTTTGGCCAATTTGTATTTTTCTGCCACTTTTAAAAATGAACATAGCACCCCAAGCAGTAAACAAAACGTATAGTTTGTACCATTCTCAAAAATGTTACGCCCGGGACCACAATAATATTTCTAAAATTATTATTCGTGACAAAATAGTCTTAAAAATGCTCACTCTATTGTGAACAGCCTAAGTGTGTAGTGACCTCGTTGTCGACGAGACATGAAACCCATTCTAAATGTATTATCCACGTTATACTAATTCTCACGAATATAATAAAGCCAGTCTCATGCCTACAAGTTAGTTTGAACCTTTGATGTGTCAACGTTGTGAGGGAAACGTAGAGAAATGCACGCACGGTAACATTTGACCAGGACGTTACAGACACAAATTCCTCGCATCTCCCTTCTAACAACTTTCTAAGTCACGACGATCCATGGGCACACTAGCTAGTCGTTTGACATTCAGGCCGCAACACACCGACAACCCAGGTGCTAACAAAGAACTGCGGGCCGAGAACATATTTCACGCCGGAACGTTGAACTCCTGTTGCTATTCTTGTCGTAAAGGTTAAAAGATGCAGAGAGAGCGAGGCCGCTAGGTGCGATTGTGTCGTATCATCCCCTCTCCTCGCAACCGCTGTATAAATAGTTCATCTTGCTTCGTCCCGCTATTTGGACTAGACTCACGTCACGACTAATCCCTTAAAGTTGGGGACATATTTTAACGACACTGAGTATAATCCTAACTTTCGAAACCCGGAGGAAGACAAGAGACTTTAGTTACAAAGCCATTCTGTAAACTATTAAGTTTTTGTTAACACTATTTTCAAAATAAAAGAAGTATAACAGGTTTTGAAAAGTATTTATATTCACCTCAGGCGCATTGTCCTTCCAGCGGGGAAAAGGAACAGACATAACTCTGGAACCAAGCCACTTTTTTTTTTACTTTATTAAGTCTGTAATGTAAATAAAATCCCACGTAGACCAATGCCATTCTGAGAAGTGCTATATTTAAACATAGTGATAAATAAAGAAAAATAAAATCTTCACCGCTGATGTGTACAGCTACATATGAGTACAATACATAATTTTCTTACTCCGAAATGTGATTTTTTATTGGCCTGTCAATAGTTTTGAAGACATGACAATTATGACTACATCGAAATGTAATATATTCACAGATTTTATCTCGACTTCATCTCGACTCAAATTCCACGGAAGAAATTCTGGAAATACGCAAGTACGTGTGTTTTTGCGGTTTATGTTCCAGTCTACCATTTCCAACTCATTTTGGCACTACAGTGATGCAACAGCTCAACCGTTAGTCACTTTGAATCCCACTTTTTCACAGTGCACACTTATGAAGAAAATTTTCTGTCCAAGAAGTTGGCACATACATTTTCAGGATTTAGTTTCTTGGACGTACTCACGTTGTGTCGCAAGTTACTTGGTTTTTTTTTTTTTTATTTTATTTGTTATTATTTTCAATTATTATCTCCTTGTTCCTTGTTTTTATTTGACCCGATTCCATTTTGGAATTTCATGTTGTGTATGTATCTTGTTGACTAAAGCATACTCTGCTTTTTTTTTTTTTTGTGGTTTTCTATTATTTGTTTAGTTTTCTTTTGACAGTCATTCATTTTGCTATGGAGTACGTCCAAGAAACTAAATCCAGTCATGCACTCCCATTGCACAGTTCTTTTAAAGGACATACATTTTCAACACAAGCACCTCAAACTATTGACGTCAGATCACTTGGCGACTACTGAGATTCAGAAATCTGACATAAGGTTGTGGCAGAAGCGAACAGCATATGGGTACAGTTCTAATAACGTAAAGTGTACGTGAATTTGATCATTGCACATATTCAGTAAGGTATTGAGAAAGCGTTGAGTAAAATCAAGATTTTTCGAAGCTATATTTAGTGTTCCCCATCCGCCTAGGAGCAACCACACTCGCGCGCGATACCAACATCTTCACGTGCGTTTTGAAAGCACTGCTAACCACTTTCCCCAAGAAAACAATTTTTTTTTAAATTTTCATTATGAAATGCTGGGTACGAAGACCGCATCAAATGCAACAACATCACATAACGTAGGCGATGAACGCAATTAGAGGTTTATCACCCGTTTTCTGTACGTAGATGGATGGTTTTAACACAGTTTTTCCCTAATAGTGGGAGTTCCATTACACTGACTATTATTTCTAAAATAGTGTTTTTTTCGACGCAGTTATATATATATCTTGTGAAAATACGAACTAACAACTCTAATTTCAAGAGCGGATACGGTTACAAGTTGCAATTTACAACAAGAAATTTTTCGCGTATGTTTTCGACCTATGAACGTAGGCCTATATGAATTAAAGCTCTCTGGTAAATTTTCACAATGCATTGCGTTAAACTCATTTATTCATAACATCAGACATATAATGATGAAGTAATAAGTGCAGATAATTTTTACAATCATAAAAAAGACGCTGCCGTTTTAGAGTAATCGAGTCACGCATGTATAAAAATCGGCGATTAATTCCGAAGAGATATTTTAGTGTTAAAAGCATCACTTTATGTAATATTAAAATAATGTTTTATTAATTTGCAGATGGGAAATTCAAAACGAGGCTATTAACAGCCACAACTGTCGCCGCGTCACTTGATCTCGCAGAATTTTTTGTTACAAGCTCCTCACTTAGAAACTTCCCTTCTTCCTTTCTTCGCCCATTCTGGAGTATCTCTAGCTCTCGACTGTCTTCCCCAAGAGTTTAATGGGGCACGCCAGTCAGGAGGGCGGGGAAAGTAAAAGCAAAGGGGATGGAAGATGGGAGCTTATGCAGTTAAGAGGGTGCTCTGGTAAATGATCACGGAATTGAATTTACAGAGGAACAACTTGGTGGAGTGCACAGCGTCAGGATTCCTCTTGAGCCGATGCCCAGGCAAGGACGAAATCAGGAAGCCCTGCAGTGATTCAAGTATTCTGTGTTGAAACATGCTGGTTAAATAACTCCTGAAAAATAATGCTTTTTCAACTAGATTTACTGCTCAAGTCAAAGTAAAATGAAATAATGACATAATTGGGATATGATAAGAGATCTTCGAAAATCAAGTTTCGAAACACGGTATATTTCAATACAAAAAAAAAACTATAGTACTGTAGTATCCAGAAACATGTCAGGTAACTTTTTTAACGAGCATTGAAAAAGTAGTATAGTTAAACGTGCATCTGAGATGTTCCTCATGACAGTTTAGCTGCACTTGCAATGTGGTTGAGGACAAAAATAAATATTATAGAGGCGAATTAGTGAATTTAGTTTTATGTGGACATGTCACCATCGTTCGAGCAGGCACATTCATTAAGGAAAATGTGTAAATTGCGATCTCTTTAATTGTCTTTAAAAAATGAAAATTTATTTCAAAGCAAAAACTTGTACCGGATGTTAAGGATGTTGGACCCGTAAAAATTCAAAATTTTATATTTGTGCCAAACACTGTTCAACTTTTACACGTCAGATAACACGTCATTTCCCGAATAAAAAAACAGGGCCCATAGTTTTAGCATAATCACCTATCAAAGTCACAAAATGGCAGTTGCGGTGTAGCCAAAATAATAAAAAATAATTAACTTGCAGAAACAAGATAATTCATATCGATACTTAATGATGTGAGCTACTTCAAAACACTTTTATAAACAAAAAGCTATATATTTTAGTATTTTCTAAAAATTTATGAAAATTAATACATTTTTGCATGACTTTTGATTTTCGGCTACTACTGAAATATTCAAAACTAACTTTTGTAAAAACATGTCATGAAATGTATTGATACACTGACTTTCAGTTCCCGTAGTTTTGAATTCATTAGTTAGTTACTTTTTTGATTTTGGCTGCACCGTAATGGCCATTTCGTGACTTTGATTGATTGATTTTGCAGAAACTATGGGGCCTAAATTTTTTTTAATTGAGGAAATGTCGTGTTATCTGATGTGCAAAAGTTGAACGGTGTTTGGCACAAATATATATATATATATATATATATATAAAATTACATTTTACGGGTCCAACTCCCTTAAAAGAGCCTGTCGTTTAAGTACGCCTGAACAAATTAAGTATAGTAAGCACACTTCGAATGCTAAATAGTTATAGTTTGTATGTTTAGTTTTGAAAACCGCATTACTGAATTCGTGGGCTTCTTCCGAAGGCAACTTTTAAAGTTGCTCGTATGTATTCCAATATCTAACGCTTTAAAGACATCACAGCTCACAAAGTTGCAGACACGACAGACTCTACTACACATTCTCTGTTTACTTATGACATTTGTAACCTCGCGTACAGACCATTGCCTCTCTGTGGACTCTTGTTGGCACCTTCGCTTCATGTTCTGTAGACGAAGTGCAACATAGGCCCAGAGTTCTCGTCAGGATAAAACTCTGTGCAAACACGCCGTAGCGAGAGAAGCAACAATTTCTTGTATTCCTTGATTATTTAACCTGCTGCTGTTAACAAACGGGGCAGGTAAGAGAAGATTAAGAAACACTGAAAAGGGTTTTTGGATAACGACTTGTTTCCAATTTTTCCCTATGATTTTTAATATGACAGCAAACCGATTTTAAAAGGCTCATAATTGGTAAATTTTTATTTCCAGATTATGATTACTATGCTGCTGAAACATCCACGTTTTTTGAGATAGGATATATTATTTTTTTAATTTACGATTTCAGCTTAAACTCATTCATGGCAATATCTCACCTCCAGTAAATTATTAAAAGTTTTTATCCAAACAAGATGAGATGAGGTGAGGATTTTTCGAATCTTTAACAACGAAGTCTTAGGAGTCGATGAAAGTGAAATGAGGTGAAGGGCCAACACAACAGCCATGCCCGAGTCGTGATTCCAACCCAGGACCTCTCGCGCCGTGGCATGTGCCTAATCGACTACGCTACGGTGGTCGGCTTATACAAACCAGCAAAATTAACGCCACACTTTCAACTGTAAAATTCTAGGGTCACCACAGAAGCGGCATTACTCTAGAAGCCAGCACCAGTCTAATCCGTATTGCTTACATTTTCATGTCTCCAGCAGATGAAAATTTGTTACTGGAGAATTTCTCTTGAGTCCACAGGGGAAAATGTTACAGTAAGAAGAATTAAAACAATTCGACGAACCCATTTAAGGGTGGCAATTATCTATGGTCATAGAGCGCTATGCAATACTCTTGTTCCTATGCTACATTTCGAACGGCAGTTCAGCTTGAAGTCATGGAGAGCTCTGTTCCGGCGATCGATTACCAACCACTAAAGCGTGGCTCCATTAGAAACTTCACCCTAGCTACGTAATGCCGCTACTTCTCACAGTCTCTTAGTCCAATCCATCAAACATGTTTACACTGTACCACTTCAACTGATCACTCGTAAGAATGTTGCTTTTACGGCAGACTGAGCTCCGTTTTTAATTTTGCACCAACCAAGATATTCTTTTCATATCTGGTTTACAAGTATCGTACATACGTGATAATAAATATTCGCCTGCCAATTAAACATCTAAAATAAGGTTTGAACATGTACGGAAACAAGTTCAAAACCAAAACACTTCGATACAGCAAACGTCAGATTACCTGTCAAATCACGCAAAAAAAAACTGTTCAGTTTTCTTAACGTCGAGTGAAGTAACGCTGTGGTTAAACTGGATAGGTATTCTGGAGGACCCGGGTTCGATTCCACGTCCAGCGTTGCAGATTTCGGTTTTCCATGGTTCTCGAAAATCACCTCAGGCTAGTTCTAGAACGATTCCCAACTATAGGCAATGGCCGATTCCTTCCCCGTTCACTGTCTGACCCACTACAACATCTGAAGACCTCAATGTTGACGAGACGTTAAGCCTTATAACAAACTTTCTTGGTAGGACTCCAGAGCCGCAGAAACACTCCAAAGTTCAGGACTAACATAATACGTTGTAAAATCAATCAAGATGTCTTTCTCCGGGACCGAGTGAAGTGATGCAACGGTAACAGGTTGGACTCGCATTCTGGAGGACCCGGGTTCGATCACCGGCCCCAGCCATCCCGACTTCGGTTTTCCATGATTTCCCGAAATCGTTCCAGGCATAACAAAGGCCATGGCTGACTCCTCTCCCAGATCATTGTACCAAGTTGTGACACCGTCTATAATTACCTCGCTGTTGACAAGACGTAAGTCCACTTACCTTACCTTCTTCCTAAGAAGCGTCGCAAGTACAGATTTATGTAACAGAAAATCGGCAGTGTCTGACAAAGAGTAGTCTTCCAGAAATTCCACGTGGACACTTTTTGTTTGAAAGAGTTGCCTTAAAACTGAGCCTCAAAAGTAATGAATGGTAACAATTCATTCCATTTCATCTCAAAGGCTTCAAGCATGGCCGAAAAAAGGTGAATGACGACATTTCCACAAGAGATTGGTGGACAGATACAAATTGACTGAATATAACATGGATTGCCTTATCTCAAAAATTCCTAGCGACCCGGCCGATCTTACTGCGGATAAATTTTCGGCGAGCACTGTACTTCGACCAGAGCTTGGACTCGATGAATTATTTCACCTTATCTAGTTAACCCAGCCAAACCCGTATAAAACACTGTGTACAAGTCGCAAGAAGTAATTTATGGCTGGATATGTCAACAACAAAGGCTCCATTCCTTCCGGGTACATTACCTAACTTGTGAAACTCTGTTGCAAGTCCAAACTGAAAATGTTTCATGTCTCTGTCTAGGATCTCTGCACACGTCTATTATTTACTCAGTCTGACAGTGACGTGCAAAGTGTAGACACTACATTGGCGACGAGGATGGGATACGAACCCACGCGTGCAAAGCACATTGGATTAGCATGCAGCATCAGTAACAAGTCCTTCCGCAGTTCTGGAGGAATCACCACTCTACTCCCCCATAAGATGCAGTCTTTATAGGTTGACAATTCGTCTCGTCTGGTCCAATATGGCGAATTAAGGCACCTGCCTACTGGCCGGGTGTTTGTGTGGGTGAGGCATGGCAGCAAGGGCGATGTTGACCGGCTCATCTGGTGATGTATCGCCTCTGCCGCAATACACTGAAACGGCGTGCAATAGTATCGTAGATCACTTCGCCTGAATCTTTCACTCGTGACCCTTTCATTTAATTGGTGAAAAGTTTAAAGTTAAGTCCAGTGCAGGTTTCTAGATTAGTGTCACACGAATCCCGTCAAGTTGAAATGGTTGCTTTTAGCCATTTTGAAGGGCTCCGAAATGATTTTTCTAGTTTACATAATGTTTTGAAACTACCCGTCCGTCATCGTTTCAAATGTGTTGTATTTTCGTACGTTGGCACACTGGACACATGTGGAACAGTTTCGCTAAAATGAACGTATTTGCGAATACGCTGCAACGCATTTTAAGGGCGCGGTAGGCGGAGTTCTTAAGATTTCTTATCTATTCAGTTGGTTATGATAACTAAGGAGCATCGATTGTCCTCTCCCCTAAACGTCGTATTTCGGACAACCGTGCAGCATTTTTGAGCTTCGTCTGCGTTTAAACAGCACTTACGAACATTTTGGCGAAATATTGAAATAATATTTATAGACGTGCCGTATACGAGGTATAGAGAAAATTCTTGGAAGAAGCAGCTGAGGAAAAGAAACCGAAATATTTTTCAACGAGCCACGCGAGTACATGCCAGAAACAGTTTAGTTTATTTTAAGGAAAACTCTGCATGAAACATACTACTCTAGCTATTGAAATAAATATCTAATGGGGACGGTACACAAGGGCAGGATATCATATCCCGAGTGCAGAATTAAAACTATGCATACCGTCCCCATCATTACTTAATGCCGCCCCGAAGAATGACATGAAATGAGGTCCTATGCAATGAGTGAGTGCGAGATACCGATCAGCACTTAACATCGAGGTCTTTAACGCTGGTGAAGGGTGACATGAGGTGAGTATGGAGCAGCGCCGGAATGAAGGGGCGGGGAAACAGGAGATCCCCGAGAAAACCCGGCGAACAATGGCATCGCCCGGCACGATTCCTACATGCGAAAATCCGGGGCCCGACCCCGTCGGGAATCGAACCCGGATCGCCTTGGTGGGAGGCGAATGGTCTGACCATTCGGCCACCGCAGCCTCTCCATATGCAGTGAAGAAGTGAAGAAATGTTATAGGCGGAGAGAAACGGGAGCACCCCGAGTAAACCTGCTGGCCTACGGCAACATTCACCACGTAACCCACACGCAATAAATCGGGGCCCGACCCCGTCGGGAATCAAAGCCGGATCGCCAATTAGAAAAAAGTAACCTTGTTTGGCGGGCGAAACGAATTTTGTACCAACTTGTTGCAATGTCTTACGTGCACATCTGTAGCTGGGCCTTATGGTCAATGATGGTACATTGTACATAAAATCCTTCTGCATGACAGGTAGTACAAAACTCGTATAAATTCGGTGAAATAAAAATTAATTAAGTCAATTGTGCGACTAATGTGTGTTTATTGTTGTGTAAGTAACAGTAGAATCGTTGGCTAATAAATATTTGTATGCTCAATCTGATATTGAATTGGCAACACTATAACATTGGAAACTGCAAGTGATATCAAAACAAAGACATAAAACAATGATATTCTTTACACCGCATCAGACTGATTGGGGACCTGAATTCGAAACCAAGCTAACTTTAAAATGTATGCAATAGTAATAAAAAGTAATATTTTTGTGTCTCTTTATGTCGATCATAAATATGTTACTAATTAATACACAATAAATTCACTCCGGTTAGTATCATATTAAATTATGGAGTTTGCACTGTTTGGAACTCAGATCCACAGTTGTTATGCAAAGTCAGCAGCAATTACAATCAGAAAAAGGAATATTGTACAGGCCTAGTAATTAGAACACGTATAATTTCAATTTTTAACACCCCAACTCAGACAATATTGAACAGATGTTTGGCGCAGCCAAATGAGCGGCACATTTGCACAAATACACGCCAGAAGACGTACAGTCATTTGGGGTAACTTTGTACCATTTTAGGGTAACATTGTACCAGGCGTTTTCTTTTATATAATCGTTTTATGGCATTCAACCACTATGCAAACTTAAAGAGTAACAAATTTATCCATATAGAACACAAAGGTATTCTTAAATTATTTTATTCTTCAATCTAAATTGAATTAGGCTGGTGGTACAAAGTTTCCCTGACCGGTACAAAGTTACCCCAAATGACAAGTTTCTACAAAAATTCCCACTAAAAAAATAGTGGTTCTAACAATAAGAAAGTGATTATTTAATGCCCCCTCCCCTTCCTCCTCTCCTGGGGAGAAGGTTCCACAGTCCGACCTCGAAGACACTCCTCCTTGCAGGCCATCGTGCACGTACGGCAGACCACGACCGTAAATCTCACAGGTTTGCGTTGCGCGCGCTTCGCTCGCTCCTAAATCACGAAGATCGTCGTAAAACAATTGCGCTCGACACGTGTCGCCATTACGGTCGTAAAGACAATTTGTGAGCGCCAATCACGGCGAGGAAGGTTCTCAAGACACTCTTGATACACACGAAAACACCTGCAAACTTGTTCCAGATTGGGCGAGTCACTTAGATGACCCTTACGGTGGTAGTCTACCTTGAAGCCTTTTCTGCCCGAGAGCATGGGAGAGTTAAGGGAGACATTGGCACGTGCCATCAAGTGCCTCATCGCTGTTAAGTGCAAGGCCCTGAACTGGCGTGTAGGTTTGTCGTCCTACTGAACTTTTAAGGGAGTGTGTTAGCCAATTTTATTGTATTGTCAGGTTTTGAACCATAACATTTATTCAAATTGCCTTATCAAAATTTCTCTTTGACAAAGCATAGGAACTTAGTAAACTACTTGACATAAATAATGATGGAATCTTTTATTAATTTGTCATGCAGAAAATTATTGCAAGAGATATCTTGAAATTTAACTCACAATTCTCTTGCAATGATTCTGCATGACAAATTAATGAAATATTCCATTATTATTTATGTCAAGCAGCTTACCAAGAATATATATTAAGCTTTGCCGTAGAGAAAACTTGTTCTATACTATTTCAATAAATGTTATGGCTCAAAAACTGAAAATACAGTAAAATTGTCTAACACTCCCCCTTAAGAGGCGACTTAAGCGAAGTAATTTAGGCTACTGATGGAAAATGACCTAGTTTGTGCTAGCATTATTTAAACATACACAGCCTAGGTCATTTCGAGTAGCAAATACAGGCCTAGGTGTATTTTAAGTTGTAGTTTCACCGCCATCTTGGTTAAATACATATCTTGCAATTACGTTTGTTACCAGTGTTGTTATATGACGTGGTGGAGAGTAAGACAACATCAGTAACACTGTTTTAAATTATTTGGGTTTTCGAATAACAGTATTTAATTTTTTTTTTTAATTACTGTTCTGAAAGCACCGTAAATAAAGGGTTTAGTTATGGTTACATTTCATATTTACGGTAAGTCACATTGTACTACATATCATAACCAAAAGTCATAAAAAATTGAAAAAAAAAAAAAAAAAAAACTATATGGTGCAGAGGTCCCACCTCAAATCAACTACAATTTATGAATATCAATGCAAATTCTGCTACTGGTGTTTAATGAGTATAGTGTGCTTTTCAAAAGGTGTATAGAAATTGTTGACTAACACATGCACTAGATAATATCCTACAATGACTGTGCGCTTTTGAGATGAAAACAATAACTCAAGTAACACTAGTGTTCCAACATGAGAGTTTAAACAAATATAAAAATATTTGAACATTTGATAATATAAAATGGTGGTGGCCATAAGAAACTTACATTGAATTTTGAAATTTCACCTACTATATACAAATCCAAAGTAAACTTTATAACAGTATTTTGTCAATAGCATCACTATTCCTGCAAAACCTGTTCCAACTGTGGGTGGCAGGAAAATGATCATTAGTACTCTAAAGTGAGCATATATGAAGTTAGCCTAACGCCATTTTCGCAAAGTAAAGAAAGCAATGTTTCGAATACGTACCTCGTTATATTTCGAAAGCAAAATTTTTTTTTTTTTTTTGTTCCGACAGATTTTTCCCGGATGTGCGGGACAATAAAAGAGAAATTTTTTTGAGACGTAGCTTAGAGGATGAAAGGCCAAATACATATTCTGAAAATATAGAAGAAAAATTGCAAAACTTAAGATGTTAATGCCCATTTACGTAACAGCCTGATAGTGTTTCACTAGAATATTAGTCACAAATAAGTGTTACCTTAAAGGCACAGGACATCGGGTTGGCGAAGAAATTGGAGACAAAAGATCGAAAGACTATGAATGCGGGAATTCGTGATAATTTATCGTGGTGGAGAACTGGCGGAATGAACGGGCAGGAGAAATTAGGAAAGACGAAAATAACCTTTACGGCGAGTGGCAAATCCCGCCATGTTTCCAAAATACGAAAATTAAGAACTGCCTCAATTGGAACCTAACTAGGATCGCTTAAAGACTGGATGGGGAGGGAGGGGGCTACCTACCCAACTTACCGCCGTATCCAACCCCTCAACCTACTTGGATGAGAGGACCGCTTAAGGGTAACATTAGCTGGCGTGTTTAATCAGGCATCGCCTTTAACAACCCAGGCACTGGACTAGAAGAACTTTAGTCGTTCAACGTACCTTTATGGCAAATTAAGGCGATACTTGGTCTAAATTAGGGAGATTGTCTATAGGCACGGAGTAGAGCCATCCATCAAAGTTCACTTAGCTACATCTGATTACGAAATTCCTTACATTACCAAACAAATTAAACAGTCCGTATCGCCCATCATGCTCAATTTTTTTTTTATCTTTACTCCTTCAATATTCCAGCAAGATTTAAAACATTTTACGAGACACTGTTAAGTACGTGCAGTTTGCACATATATGAATAAGGCATGATAATTCTACAATTAAGCTGTTAATAATATTATTCCTTGTCTTTTAACGGCTACTTAGCTTGTAGAGCATAACATTATTTATAAAAATTCACACGTAGTCGTAAACCTTCACTCTCATACAAGATACATTTTAAATAACTCTTATAGCTATTCAATAATGATTCAAAAAGTAGTATTTTTATGCATGAGAAGTGATACGTCCTCTTAAGAAATGACATAGTATACTTCAAATTACTGTTTGTAATAGTAATGTCACAGCTAACTATTCATAATTTTTAGGCTGCAGCAGTACTATTTTTCAAATTCGTTTTGTAGTTTCACCCAAAATACTTTAAATTAGAATGGAAAGCCAACATTTGTTACTAAGGGAAATTCCCTAAGAATGAAGACGTGGTGATGTTTAGAGAAATACACAAGCATGGCAGACGCAATTGAATACTCGTCTGTCTGCAGTAACAATTATTTAGGTACTTGATCCCATACTGTTAAACTACACAATAAAACGAGTTAAATATGTTTGACAAAAACGTATACCGTTTAGATATACGACTGTGCCAGGGCTTAGAAACAGCAGTCCCTTAGAATCACAGTTTTGTTGAATTTAAATAAATTTTTTTCTACATATTCCACTAAACAGATTTAAATGTTCGATCTATTTTTGTCGTGATAAGTTTTTGTAATTTTCTTTATTATATTACGAGTTTTGGTTGGTATTACTGTTTCATCACTAGCTTGTAATTTACCATCCGTGTTAGCTAGCACTCAATGTATACCCAACACAAACGAACATTAAAAATATGAACAAAACTTATAGCCCACATACTATTCGTCAAGGCAATGCGAGACAACAACCATACGAGTAAAATATTAGATGCTCTGAAAAAGAAAAAGGGAACACGAACTCTGTAATCTGGCTTCACCTCGTCATGTGTTCCACTCGCAGTAAGTACTTTTGTCAACTAAACTCATTAAGCTCATCTTCATTACACTCATTACGTCGAGCTGCACAGCTCTGGCTATTCTCCGCACAATCTCGTGGCGATGGGAGAGAAAGGGAAAAAGTGGGAGAGCACGTGGGGAGACGACAGACAGACTATTCACTACTCAGCATATGAAACCACTGTCCGCTGCCTCAGAGCCGGTATCTTAAGGTCTTGCTCTTTAGTTTTGCAGTGATTTCGAAAAATACTTTTTTTAACGCAAAGTAAAAAATATATTAAAATTTCATCCTTACACTTTTAACACGTATATATCATCGTCCGTATCTGAATTTTTCTGTTGCAATACACCAATCGGATTTTTAGATTTTTGCCACTGAAATATCACATCATGAGGTCAAAATAAGCCAAAATGAAGCAAAATATTTTTTTTGCTAGCAAACGGTACATCAAGTTAAAAAAAAAACGCTATGGCAAAATTGTGTAACGTATGATTGTACACAATCTCAATTTTTTTCAAAGCATATTCGAGTTAATTTGTAATTATTTGAAATAAATGAAAGACCATAGCCTTAACATATAAAACATGCACCTCAAAAAATAGTTTCAACAAATTAGTTTTCCGAGAAAGTGTTCCGCACGAGTTTTTTTAATCAATATGAGAGTACATCAGCGTGGATATTATTTCATTCAACAATTTCAACAACTAACTTTTATTTTAGAGGGTGTATTTGCGTCCCCCAGTTTTACGCAGTTAGGCTTAATAAGGAACGGCTTACGAACTATCAGAACCTAAGAAAACTTCACAAACATCCACGCCCGTGCTGGGATTGGAACCCAGGACCTCTCGCACCGTAGGCCGGCATGCTACCGACCACGCTGGCTTCAACAGCTAAGGGAGTTTGAAATCAAGTTGCGTTTTTCAAACACACACGTAGATAGAGATAAGTTAGGTAGGGACCTAATTCCACAGAGGGAACTAGAGACTCGGGTGAACAAGACTGAGTGAACGGACTCGATCGTGGCCTGTATGAGGATCCATCACATCAGTCGCCTGAAGTGGTTGCGGAGAAACTACGGAGAACCGAGACACAAGACGGCTGAGCCGGGAGTCGATCCTGCACCCTCCAGAACACGAGTCTAGTTAGTTTGTTCATCTCGGCGTGACCGACATTGCTATAAGATCGTTTTAGGCCGTATTTTTTTCAACACCCTGTAATCTGTAAGCAAAGAAGAATTTTTATTTAGAAAAAAAAACTCGAAATACACGAACTCAATTGCCCCCCTCCTCACACATGTAATTTAAGTACCATTTTTTTCCTCATGTCAGTGCAGAAAATAGCTTTGTTAGTATGCACAAGAAGTATATATTAACAGAGTCGTAACTCACAGGTTACACATACGAATCCTTATTTTTCGCCGAAGACGTCCGAAATAAGCTAATATCTAACAACAATTGCCCCTTCTCTAACACGAACGACAGAGCAAGCTATTGGAGCACAGTTCTTATTTTCAGTCATAGTTAGGCTACCTTTGTACTTCTATCTTTTAAAAATAATTATTTTATTTGTACGCTTGCGAAATGTGCGTAGTTTACTTACAAAAGCATGTGAAGGTATGAGTTATTGAAGTCGTATGCAAATAATTTGAGAACTGAAATATTGTTACCAAGCTGCAGCAGGACAACATTTAAATGTGACATTTGTGTAAAATGAATTTAACTAAACATTGTCCAATTAAATTAAGTCAATATTCATTGGCACTTGGAAATTCGACGAAAAAAATTACAAATGGTAACGGCAGTTGGACAATAAATGATTAAGTCTGAAGACAGACTTCTCATAACTGCAATGTCCATAATATAGAATTTCATTATACATTTAAAATTTCAACATACTAATGAAAGTATTTGTTAATGGCATGCGTTAGTACGGGTGCACTATATCAATTAGTTATTTAATTGTAACGTTCATTTTTGTTGTATAAGTTTTCAGACGGAGGTGTAAACCTTCGCCATTTTTCTGTTCAGCCAAGTCCTTGCCTGGCGCACGGACGGCTTTGTAGCATGTCACACGTTCTTTTTTTTTTTTTTTTTACGCGAAACAGCGTAACTTATTTATATTATATTTACCTGCAAAAATAACTCACACTTAAAACTACGCTTCTATAATTTAAACAATTCAGCACACTTGCTAGGAACATGATATTGGGGGCTCTCAAAATAGCTGACGGATTTTTTTTTTTTAGACTTCTGTACCTCCTGAATTCGTAAAGTGCAAAACGAGAAGCATGCGTTGGCATAAACTTCATAAAAAATATAATTTAAGGGTTACAACTTAGTTAAAGTCCCATTGAAAAAAAAAATCTACAAAGAAAACCTCGCACGTCAGTTTGGCGCACTGCGCATAGAGGATATATGCTTCTTGTCGAGCGTGGTACTTTGGCTCTTACGGCTCCGCTGTTCCCACACGTCAAACGTGGAAATTTTAAACCTCTGCACACTCCTCTTAATGACTACGAAATGCAGAACCACAAAAGCGCAGTCGATTAAGGGCGTTGGACCCGTAAAATTTCATTTTTTTTATATTTGTGCCAAACACTGTTCAACTTTTGCACAACAGATAACACGTCATTTCCCAAAAAAAAAAAAAAAAAAAGTAGGCCCCATAGTTTTTGCATAATCACTCATCAAACTCACAAAATGGCCATAGCGATGTAGCCAAAATCAAAAACAGTAATTAACTAATAAATTCAAAAGTACAGTAACCGATAGTCAGTGTATCAATGCATTTTATGACATGGTTGACAAAAGTTAGTTTTGAAAATTTCAGTAGTAGCCAAAAGTCAAAGCTATGCAAAAATTTACTCACATTCGTAATTTTTTTTTTTTTTTTAATACAAAAACGTATCGCTTTGCGTTCACAAAAGTGTCTTGAAGTAGCTCACATCCTTAGGAATTAATATGAATTATCTTGCTTCTGCAAGTTAATTATTTGTTATTATTTTGGCTACACCGCAACTGCCATTTTGCGACTTTGATAGGTATTTATGCTAAAACTATGGGACCCATTCCAGTGTTACTTGTAATGTACGAGGTAGTAACCGTTGATCAGGTGAACATGGGTGTGCAATCTAATATTGCAAAATAATCGCTTTGTTTCAAAAAGGCATCAGTGACATAGGGCAAACTTGATCAAATCAGTGACAGATGGCCTTTTCAAAAAACACGCCCTACACTTGACATACTTGTCACAGTACAAAGCTGACCGTTGCCATATTTACATCAATTGCCAAGTCTATGTCTGGTAATAAAGAGGAGGGAAAAATAAAACTGAATAGTTGAAATTGTAACTGATGCCCTAATCAAAGCAAAGCGATTCAAATGTTAGGAACGACAAGTAAGTTCACAACATCTGAAAATTGTCTGCAGCTAAAAAGAAGCTTCTACAAGATGCAAGAGATATGCGAAACTCATGCGAAATGCCGCCCTCCATACGTAGCTATAACTTATGTGATAATTTCTCACACAAGGTGGATCTCAAACGAAACTGGGAGATAGAGCATGCTTGTCCCATTTTTCGGTGTGAAGTGCCGCAACTCGTACGGTAGGAAGGATTCTATTGGTCGTTTTGCGCTGGTCATGTGACCAACTGTATATTGGTCAAACATACTTATATTGCGAAGTTAGGGCCGTATGGCATCGTGTGCCATTTAAGACACATTACACAGCACAAATTACGATTTTTAAAATACAAATCCTTGAAGTTACATTAGAGAGAAAAAAGCAAATAAATAAAACAAAATCGATAATGAAATTAGACAAATTATCAATTAATATAGAATTTTTTCATACATACACACACACACAGATAATTGAAGAAAGAAAAATAAATATTTAGTCTTCAATATCAGTTGATGACAAATTTCAACAAAAATTTTTCAAAAATAGGAAGAGATGTGCCATTTTTTATATTCACAGGGAGCTTGTTCCATAGACGAACAGATATAACAGCAAAAGAGTGCGAGTATAAACTTGAATTCTGAGACGGGATGGTAAGTTGCAGGTAATGGAGGGATCTAGAATTAATAGAGTAGCGAGAAGGAAGTGGATGGATGTTGGAGGAGAGAAATGTTGGCCGATAATTAGAGTCAATCAATGAGACGTACGAAGATGAATTTAAGGAGTCATAAAGACGCAAATAACTGGTTTTTTAATTCATATCGGGAAGCAGATATAGCACCGCTATTCAGAAAATATTGTGACAAACTGTGGGCAGACAACCAACTTGATTGCCCCGTTCGGAATTTCCCCAAATGCTACAGCGAGTCCCGTGTGATACGTTACAGAGGTTGTGTGTGCAAAAAATTTGAACCAATTCGCCAAAATTTCTTCCTTGAAATTCGCTAATATCCAGAGACGATAGCGCTATACAGATTTCGGCCCCTTAGGCAACAGCATTTTCATGTCGCGTCTCGCTTAGTGATACGTCAACAAGACGACTATGGACGAGTTAAGAGTGCCAGGCGCCAACAGCTTCTTAACACGAGGTTAAGCCTGTGAGTATGGTAAAATGTTTGAACTGCACGTAAGCACAACCTTGTTAAACTGGCCTCTGTAAAGAGGACGCCAGGACCGTAATTTACTCAATACTTCATGCCTAATGTAATGTAAGAAACAAAATTCATAATGGCGTGAGCGAATTGCCGAGACGTTCGTGTTTAAAGTTGTTAGCTTTTGCTGACAAAAGCTGCTCAATTTAGGTGAAAGATTTAGATAGTGATACTCCCAAATGTAAAATAAAAAATAAAAAAAATATATATATGTGTTGCGTTCTTTCTTCTTCTTCTTCTTCTTTTTTTTTTACTCCCTTATTCCAAGCAGGCAAATTTTACCATTATTTTATGTTCACTTTTATTATCATTGAAAAGAAAATTTTAAAGTTGAAATCAATTTTCGGAAGATTGTTCGTTTAAAGTACATTTTTTTTTCTAAATATCCGATTATCACAGGAAGGAAAGAAAGAACACGTCCATTACACTGGCATCATCCACTCGTTCAAAGGCTGACGTCCAGGAATAGCTTCCTTAGATAAGCAAAGGAACTTACAGTTACTGACAAAAGACAATGTGGATAGATGGCTGACGTGGGAGTCTGTGAATAGTCTGAGATCACGTGCAGGAAGATTCTGAGTCAACCTGGCAAGAAGGCACTACACTAAACAAGAGAATGTCAAGTGCGAATGTGGAGTAGTTGAGACTGTCAAACACATGCTCCAGTATCGACTGTGTCCATCCAGCCTCCTGCACAGATGATGTCCTGCACCAGGCCTCGGAAAGTGCAGTGAAAGTGGACAAGTTTTGGTCGTTTCTGATTGGATAACAACAATAAAACTAATCACTTCAATGTTCTCGAGAAACATGTTAATGCTTTCTGAAGTCATAACAATTTTCAGGCTGTATTTTGTACTTTCTTCGTTAAATTTGATAAATGTTATTTAACAGAATTTAAGCGAGAGTCAAAGTAATCTTGATCAGTTTCCTTACTGATAACCATAAAACACGGCGAGTGATCATTAAAGAAACTTCATGGAGTTCAGCGCTATATAACAAGAACGAGAACTTTCATGTTAGATAAGAGATCGGCTTGGCGAGATTTTATCCTGAAACTCTGTGATCTTTTTTTTTTTTTTTAACCGAGACAGATGCAATTAAAACTTGGCCCTTTATAGCACGCACAACTATTAACGCAAGCGTCTGGCGTTGGGAACTGAAAGTAGGATACCGCAGGGGCGTCATTTAGGAGGGGGGAGGGGGAAACGCCCCTTTTGATTTAGAATGTTAAGGGTATAAAACATGTTTTTTTTTATTTTGTTATTTATGTAATGCTAACTTAAGCACACAAAACTTAAGTTTTATTATTAAAATTTCTACTTTATACATGCTTAATTAATAAAAAAGATGCAACAAGGTCACTGTCGCCGAAAAAAAAAATACTTGCCCCCCCCCCCAAAAAAAAAAAAAAAAAAACCTGAAATGACGCTCCTGAGGATACGGTAATGTATTTTCTTCAAAACCATTCAAGAATTAATGTTAGCGCCGCGAGTCTGTCGCGAAAATATTTTTGAACCATTTTTATTTAACGTTTTATGTCCACATCGACAGCTATGCTTCATGGTTATTGTGTATTTGTTCAGGAACGTCTCAGATTTGACAGTACCAATCAGAATAAGATGATTTGTCAGTAGATCCATAAGATTGCGAGAGATAAAACATCAAATCACTGACTGTGAAACAGTGCTGCAGATGTGAACACAAGGCAATGAAGCCAAATGTTGCAAAAATCTTTCAGCCACAAAATCGTGGGTGTGACAAATGAATTCCGTCAAAACTCATTTTCTACACTTTCCAACACAGCCAGCTCTTGTAGCTTTGCCTCATTTAACAGACTCTCAGGTGTTGAAATACGCGCCACAGAACTGCTAACAGTCTCCTGAATATACGCGTAATGGACGTGCCTGGGCTCAGGTATTTGCCCTGGAGCTGTTAACACATTATTTGCTCAAACTTAAGCAACATGGTTCCACAGTGCCATCGCGGACAAGGTAACTCTTGTAAAGTGCTATTCGAGGTGGCGTATGCCAACCCGCTGGACTGACGTTTAGCAGTACACTATAAAAAAATAATTCTGAAAGTTACCTCCCCGATGTACACGTGTGCTAAAATAAATTTAGCACTGTACTGACAGAGTGTTTAAAAAAATGGTATGTGAACATAATATAGGTTATATTATTAATAGTCTATATGTATTAATATAATTATGTGTTTTGTTACAGTAGAAACTGAGTGACACTGGACGTTGGACATGGTTCAGTTAGGATGTGGCTGAAATGATATACTACTGCGTATGGTATGTTTTGTTATATTACGTGGACATTGTATTTCAGTTACCATTTTTTTGGAACATACTGTATAATATTTCCCACGCACCTACGATAGTGCTCCTGACTGTTTTGGCATTAAAGACACGTGTATTTTAAGTTACCAGACTTTTGTATTAACTATAAACGTTGTGAGCCGCGGTTGTGGCAGTGGCTATAGAGCACCGCACCCCCACCAGGGCGATCCTGATTGGATTCCCAAGAGGAGGGGGGGGGAAGGTTGCTCCGAGGATTTTCGCATGGGAATCGTGCCGGACGACGCCATTGGTCGGCAGGTTTTTGTCGGGAATATCCCCAGCGCATTCACTCCGGCGCTGCTTCATACTCACATCACGTCACCCCTCACCAGGGCTGACGACCTAGAGGTTAAGGGGCCTCCATAACTGTCCTTTAATTGCGTTGCAGCGAGTTACGACTATTTTCTTTGAAACGAAACGATTTTACGCATATTATATTCGTTTATCTACGAAAAGAACACACACTTCAAACTATGTCGCTATAGTTTTAAAAAATTAGGCACGTTTGTTACAAACATTATTTTCTGGCCCCCCAAAACGACCAAAAATGGCTTTTACAGACTGCCGTATCTGGAAAATTAACAATCAGATTCGAAAAATATAACTACAGAAACAAGCGTCAGACTTGAACTACGTTACCCATAAGTAAAATAATGTGGTCACCACCGCTTAAGGGTGTTCCAGTGTGGAAAAATCATAATTTTATATTTCAATAAAATAGGGTCCGTTTTGTAGACATTACTCCAGAGGACAATTCCCTCTTACGAAAAAAAATTTAGTTCAGCCAGTTTTTCTACAATGTCAGTTCAAAGTCAAAATGTGCATATTTTTACTTCATGCAAAACTTGAAAACCAGTAAACATAATGAAATGAAAAAAATCACATCAAAACTACATGCCACGGTCTATGGCTCTAAGCATATAGAAACCCATAACAAAAAAATTTTGTATTAAAAAAAATTTTTTTTAATATGCTATAATTTTATTACTTTTAAAACATTTTTAAAAAATACAAAATGTTTATGTAAAAGATTTCTATATGTTTCAAGCTGTACACTGTGGCATGTAGTTTTAATGTGATTTTTTTTTCATTTCATTATGTTTATTGGTTTTCAAGTTTTGCATAAAGTAAAAATATGCAAATTTTGACTTTGAACTCACATTATGGAAAAACTGGCTGAGCTAAATTTTTTTCGTAAGAGGAAAATGTTCTCTCAAATAGTGTCTACGAATCTAACCCTATTTTATACAAATATAAAATTATGATTTTTCCACACTTGAACGCCCTTAAAGTCCCACAGGAAAAGGTATAGTAGTAAAGAACTGCACGCCAGATGAGTGGCTTGCGCGGAGAGACGATAATGTATTACACACGTCGGTTACTCCTACCGCTCCCGCCTCACACACACACACGCAGCATATCTAGGGAGGCTGACCAGAATCTCTTCCCTCATTCACTCGTATGGCCGACATGCCGCATGGACGTGCCGACTGCAGACTGGTATAAGGAAGACTGCGAACATGACGTGACCTTGGCCTGCTCGAAAGAAACCAAGGACGAACGCGAGAGAGGTGCAGCCACCAACGCCGCCCTGTCATCTCTGGGTTTTGCCGCCAACTTCGACGACCTACAGTACTCCTGTGGTCGGAGCGGGGATTTAACGTTCCTCTCTTACCTGAAACAATCCTACGTATTTCATCTCCGCAAGCCTCTTCTTCTCCGAAGAGAGCATGCGTAAACCCGTGGTGGAGAGACTTAAGATTCGATATTTTTCAGATTCAAACTTGTCAACGGTGAAGTGAAGACATTTTGATCAGCGAGCGCCAGTAAGGAGCGACACAAGGTTGAGTATGGAGCAACGACAGAACGCACCGGCGGAAAAAAACTAGAAGTTCCCCGAGAAAATCCGTCGACCAGCGGCAAAGTCCATACGTTTCTCGTGGTGGTAATCGAACCCAGACAGCGTAGGTGTAAGGCGAGCGGTCTAACCACTCCACCGGATAGGCCCCGAAATCGGAAGGAGGAGATTGAGAATTTTAACCGGCGTTACATCCATTCACATACTGAAATGAATAGATAACGGTACTGTACCTTATTCGTTGATCAAGTCGTCATTGAGTTGACAGCATGGGTGTGTGTATTAAGGCGTTGTCCTGCCCGGCCAACACAAAGTATGAATGGCCGCGGTGACAGGTTAGTGTGTGGAGCAGCTACGTACTCCTAAGCTGCTGCCTGATGACTACGGGAAACTATAGTGCCTCTGTAAATAAGTGGGTGAATATAAGACGCAAATTTCGATTTTGGCATGTCGTCCTGAAATTGAAACTCCGTTTTTGTATTTTACTAACGACCCGGGTAGCACCAATTAGCCAAGAATTGAAGCCTATACATTGACAAGCCGCACACTTCCAAGTCACAATTCTACTTAATTATTATTAATAATTATTAATAATTAATATAATTAATTGATTAAATAATTTGTAGGGAAGCTATGACACAAACTTGGCAAAAATAATAATACGTTGATCTGATCGCTACCGAACTTCACAGGATCACCCACTGGGCTAATCTAAAGATTGCCTAAAAATGTTATAATCGCTCCAGCGGTTTCGGAGTCCGTAGGAAACACACACACACATCGAGTTATATATAGCCCGAGAAATATTTACTATTGATGAACTTTATGCCAAAATATGGTATTTTAGCAATGCCTGATTTGCAAAAAAAAAAAAGTGTCAAGATTTACCCGACAAAAACGTAAAGCGAAATTATTGGGCATATTACGCCTAAGTTAATGTGATTTTATATTCACGTTTCTTCTTCTTAATCGCTTTTTTTTTATTTGTGTGTGTACGATGACGTCGAATACTTCGGGGACGTTGCGATGGAATTCACGCGCCACGTAGCGGAAATATTAAACTACCTCACAAAAGATTTTATAGAGGATTTGAAAGCCAGAATTGACCACACCTGGCTTCCATGATCAAAGGAAAGTATTTATGCAGGAAGTGTACAGGGCGACAGTAGTGACGGAACTTTATCGAATATTCCACAAGCTCCAAGCCTGCGATGCCAGGATTACTGGTGATGCATATATGTATCGTGTCCTGCTCTAACAGAAGAGGTATGAAAGTACAACTAACCTTGACTTTCTGAACCTTGGCACAAAGCAACCACGAGCAGGAAAATTACTTGATCATTATTTTCTAACTACCTGATGATGCAGCTTCAGTGACGACCAGCTTGCCGTAGATGGTCACCGGTAAACATGTTCACTTTCAACTCTCGGAAAGGATTCAAAATACAACGCACAAATACAAACATTGTAACATTTTCTACAACCTCTATGTGTTACCTGTCACAACAGACTGCTGAGAATATATAGTACGGATGATCGAGAGTCGAGAGCTAAATTTAAACCCCCGAGGTTTGAATTCATTTTCGTGGGTTGATAAAAATAACTTAACCCTTTGGCATGCAACATTCATTATGTTTAGCGTAAATATAAACATCATACAATACAGGGTGTTGTCAAATTCCATGTATATATTACGGGGAAACAATCCTCACTTATTGAGGAACAAAAAAATGTTACGTGGACAAAGGTCCGTTTCTGCGCTATAGTTGGCATACATGACGTATGGTTGATAGCGCGCGGGTAGGATCATGTTGCTGTTGGGCATCATTACAGTAGTACATAACATGTTACTATGCCACACACTACGCCACTAACACACATACAGTAGGAACAACAGTGACAATTGTTAGGAACTTGCGAAACGATATCGTCGGAACTTACTGCTTTGAAGAAAATGTTAAAAACGCCCTCCCTCAGCACGAACACATTACTCGACCCGCCCAGGGAGGTGACACTGGATTGGCCCTACGCATCTCTTATTTTCTGTAAACGATTGCGTGTGTACCAATATATATAAACATCACTGCAATATATTGTAATATATTAACAGAAATAGTGTTTGTAGGCAGTTACCGTATATTACAGTGTTAACGTCGGAATCTACACGGATTAAACCTTTTGTTTTGTTGTAAAAACTGTTTGAAGAATGTTGATGTATATTGAGAGCCTTGAAAATTTTTTTAGGGGTACACCCGAGGATTGTGTAATGGTACGCCGCCATTTTACGTTACTATTATCACTCGTGTGCATCGTACCTTTCCTTAACTCTTAAGGCGGCCGCCTGATGGCACTCAAACAGCGTGCAACGTGTTCGGAGTTACGTTTTATCTCAGAGACCAGTAAACGTGCGTGCACAATGTTTATATACGAAAATAAAAAACACACTTCACACTACTTGTGAATGTGACTTTCAAGACACCACGCACACTGGAAGTATTATTTCAAAGCCCTCAAACTTAGCTAAAATCGGCTTTTTCATGCGGTTGTTTCTCAAGATATAGATAACGGATTTGTTCGAAATTGGGGTCTACAAGTACATTGGACTTTGCTACCGTGGCGCGTTCAATAAAATGATAGGGTCACTGCTTAAAGTCCCACAGCAAAACCATTACTGCGGGAACACTGTGCGCGCGTTGACGACTTTGGCCGTAGAGGCGATATTACAATACGTGTGCCGACCGACGTCGCTCGTACCGCCTCGTAGATTTTCGCCTCACACACACAAACATACCCTTCACCAGGCGGCAGTCTTTAAAGGCGCTGCCTACCTCAGACTAGTTACGGCGGGAGCAAGTAAAGGGTTTTACCTGTTCAGTTATATTATGTGGGGCACAGTACCTGTTGAAGCTAAATATACGCCATCAGTGACTTTTATGTTCATCTCAGAGCCGCGCACATTGCTCAAGGATCTTTTAAGCAGGTTTTTCAATACCATGAGAACTGTGAGTAAAACAGCATTTCCACGCTCTGAAAACACTTGAAAATGGCTATTCACAATTATTGTTTTCCTGCAATTATATTCATTTAGTAATGTTTCCCATTTCTCGAGGCACAAAATGGTTTTTGGTCCGGAAGCGATATCACAAAACGTGACTGAGCATCACGTAATACAATTTAACCTGTAAAACCCTATCCTTGCTGCCGCCAGAGCTCTGAGGCAGGCAGCGCACTTAAGTAAACATGGTGTTAAGTTTGTGCAGGTGCAGTGTGTTGGTTGCTAGGCGGTAAACGTGACAAGCAGCGAGTCCCTGCAGGATAGACTGTCGTGTGTATTGAGTGCACAGTTAGGAAGGACGGACACTTGTGTGTGGCAGTCTTGTTCGCACCTCTAGTTCTACACCTCTCGCCGGCCCGACACTTCTTTCATCAGACCCCGCCAGCCAGACGCCGGACCACGGAAATGGGACGGTCGACGGACGTGGTGATAACCAGGTCCTTGTTACTCGAATACCACAAACGAATCCTCAATCGGAGTTTGTCCAAGATGAGAGCATACAGAGTAACCATTTATGCATTGAAAAGTAAATCAATTTTTGAATAAATATCAGCGCATTGAAGTTACCTATATATGTATAAGAATGCAAGTAAGAAATATTTTATTTATTTAATATTTTAATAAGTCAATGAAGAAACAAAACGTATATTGTTAATGTTAATAAATAATGAGTAAACACCAAAATTGCATTCCATTTCGTGTTCTGATTTTGGATTATTTGTAGAGGTTTTAACTGATACGTTGGACATCTTCGTCGAAAATAAGGGTTGCGTCATTTAACGTTCAGTTATAACTCCATTCTATGGCCTATGAAGAAACGTGTTTTCTTTCGAAATATATAAAAAACTAAGAAGTCTAACGGTGAGACAATCTCTGCGTCCTGGAAACACTGCTCAACTTTCAACTAGCATGCGACTAAAATCTCGAGCATAGGTCCCCTGGTGATAGCTGCCCCGCGGATTCACAAGCCTGAAGAGAGGTGCTGCGACTTGGATTCGAAAAGAAGGGTGGAAAAATGTAAGGGAGTAGACCCGTTTCTTCTCATAATTCCATAAGAACGAAAAATAAAATAGTTCAATATGGCGACTGATGCCGAGCCTTAAGGCGCCCGCCGGGTGGCCGTGAGTTAGTGTGAGTGAGGCACGACTCCAAGGGGACGATGATGACAGGCTCATCTGGTGCGGTATCGCCTCTACCGCAAGACACTGAAACAACGTGCAGTGGTATCGTAGGACACTCGCCTGACTGACGCTTTCAGTGGTGACCCCATATTTTTATTGGTGGAAAGTTTTATGTACAATCCAATACACCTCTCTATTGTAGTTTCACAAGAATCCCTTCAGTAGTTGTTTAGATATAATAGATTGAAAAAGCTGTTTTCAGTCATTTTTAGGAGCTCTGGAATGATCTTTCTAATTATCATGATGTTTTAAAACTGCTATCCCGAGATCGTTTGAAGTGTTTGTTCTTTTCGTAAATCCACACATTAGAAACACGTTTAGTAGTTTCTTAGATAAAAGCGTTCTGCTAGCACGCTGGCTACAAGGCAGGCAGGCGGGTGCCTTAAGAGCAACACGCACGCTAGAGCCGGTATTCGAACCCACGACCTCTGTGGCGCCGTAGACGGGAGCCTAACTAACTACGCTACGGAGGACAGCTCCGATGTCTACAGCTCTACGCGAGAGAGACAGAACGTCCAAGGCCGCTCCCGGAGACGGCAGCGTGTTTACTTCCGTGGTTATCAGGCTGTTGCCATACTCGCATCTTTGTGAAATCGGTCAAGGAGAAACACTCGTGGTTCCCACCGCCATTGTCGAGTGCAGATTTTGTCCAATTACACGCCGTTTACACACTTCCTCTCCTACTTGCGAGGCAAGACCTCCATGAACAGACTAGCATCCCCCTCTCTCGGCCTACCGTTGACGAAGGCCCTGTCGGCGGTTTCCCACGACCTTGAGAACTGAAGTTTCCCCCATCCACGTAAGAAACAGAGCTAATTTTCTATTTTTTTAAATGTATTTTTAGTGATTTATACAGGATGTCCAAAAACAATCAACATAACGAGCATATTTAACATTCTTCTTAGAATCTAAAAAAGAAAAAAAAACTAAAAAAAATAAAATTCAATATGGTGACTGAAACAGAGCCTTAAACAGGCCTTGTCAGACTACTTCCCCCTTTCCACCATGTTCCTCTACCAAGGCCTTGTGCTATTCGAGGGCATGTAAAATCAAATCAAATAAATAAAATTACATTATGTATGTTACATCAAGTAATCGTAGAATCATGTCTGGCTTGCTCAGGGTTGTAACCTGCACCCATACATAGTATGCAGGTCATTTGTTTAAAACGTTGGCTAAAACTATTGTCTAGGATTGCTAATGTTTAATTTTCGCAAACTGGTTTCAATAAACCTACAGTTATAGATTAATGCTTTTAACGTTGATTTATGTACGCATTTTGCGTAGGATTCTCCGAGCCATGTTTATTCTTTATACCTGGAGCAGTACAGAACTGTTATGTCAATGAATGTGCCTGACGTATGAAGGATGATGTAGCGTTTTACGTATAATGTTTTCTACGCCAAACCGCTCAACTTATTCCCATTCTGGTGTTTTCAACTTTTTATCAGTCAATTTTGAAGAAACAATTTCGTCTGTGAAAAACCTAACAACTTTATTATATCAGATGTTCTGTCAGCAAAAGTACAAGAAATAAATAAAAACACATCGAAACAGACGATGAGCAAGGAATAAAATAACGCTATAGGAAGTTATTGTTATCCCTACGTGGACTATGCAAAGAGTGGCACAAGCTTGTGGTTGACGTACCGGAAGAGGTGCTGTCCGACTGCGTGAGTACTTCCTGCTATTCACCACTTCCTAGTAGACCAGTAGACTAGTAGACTGCTGCTTGGTGAAGCACTTACCACGTACGTAATACATCAACCGTGAAAATATGTTTTCACGCAACTCTTTGCAACGTTCGAGAGATTCCTTCATATGACAGTATCTGGTATAGGAAACAGTTTTACATCCACAAAGAGGTTTAAACGAAGTCCAAAGGGCTTGGCTAAAAAAGTAAAGAATGGGGTCGACGCCCTCACCTATAACAACCGAATTGTTTTTTTTTTCCCTGCTGTATGAATTTATATTTTACAACTATCAACTTTTACAAAACCGTTAATAATAGCGAGAAATATTACTATATAAATTATGACAGTTAACACCGCAACAATAGACCTACCCAGAGAAATTACACTCGGTAATTTGTGACATAGTTGCAAAGATGGTATCGACGAAAACAAAAGAATAAATGTGTCTGGCACAACAACTAATTAATTTTATGCAATTCTTACAAATTGCACAAAATACATTTCCTAGGTCTTGCATGAAATAAGCTCAGGCCTTAGTCAGCGTCGGAATGAAAAATAAAAACTTTGCGCATACTATCAATATTGTGGTTTTTCTGGCGAACACTGCCGAGTGCCAAGGTGCTGCAGCCGGACCGAGAACATTTAAAGACTTAATTTATCGTTTGTTTACGTCTTGAAGCCCGCCACGGCCGCCAACATTAGTGTGTGTCATGTGTCGGACAACCACATGCGTCGCACGCCGTCCAGCATGCTATAGGCCGGGTTAACTAACTGCAATCTGCCTGAACTAACGATAAAAAAAAAAAAATCCATGGGGGGATGAGGTCCGGCCTCCCTTGGCCTTTTATGTATAGTTTATCTGTTAAAAATTTTAAAGTGGTAAATTCTATTATTTGTTTAGGAAATGCCTTGTAAAGGACCGTAAAGTGAGGATACTTTGCACCACTCCATTAATTTATTTTTAAGTACAAATTCTAAAACACTATTTACAGTAAAGTAATGTCGTTTTATGACTGCTCAATACTGTGAAAGTTTAATCCCTTTAAGAGGATGCTAACAGTTATTTTAAAGGTAAAATTGTGGTCTAATGTTACCCCATAATATGGCAAAGTACTTTACGAGACCATTTTGCACATAAAAATTAAAGTTTTCCGGGGGTGGGCCCCCGGACCATTCCTTCTGTGACTCGGGGCATGGGCGTAGTTAATTTTTAGGAATTCCCCCCCACCCCACAACAAATAAACCTAGAGCGGACTCCGCCACTGACCGGGAGCCGCCTGCTTTTTCCAGAGAGACGTGAGTTAATAATATATGGACTTGCTCAGACAGCCGTTGCGCCATCGACATTTCAAAATATCTCCGCGGGTTTACTTCACCACGCAGTCGAGATAGAGATAAGAACAGCATTACCACGTTGAATGAGAACGACCGCCCGAGATACGTGTACGAACCTACAGTTTGCTCACGGGTATAATTAAATAGTTGGCACCGCGGTCAACGTAGTGGCTATGCAACACACCTCCCCAGCCAGACGATCCAGGTTCAATCCCCGAATTTTCACACATGAGAAGTCCAGGGGCGTCATTTCAGGTATTTCTTGGGGGGGGGGATATTAATTTTTGGCGACAGTGACCTTGGTTCATCTTTTTTATCAATTGAGAATGTATAAATTAGAAACTTTAATAATAAAACTCCAGTTTTATGTGTTTATGTTAGTATTATTTAAATAACAAAATACACAAAAAATGTTTACACATTTCTTTCTAGAACCCGGGGGGGGGGGCGTTTGACCCCACCCCCTGCCCCCCTAAATGACGCCCCTGGAGAAGCCGCTGTTAGGCGGGTTTCCTTGGAGAGCTCCAGTTTCCCCCATCCCATCATATTCCGGGACGTCTATAACGTAGAGCCTCACTTCAACTAAGGTTAATTATACCACAGGTTAGGAAGGAAGTGTATTTCTCTTATGGGAGTACTTGGCACAGGGAAAATTTCTACCGCTCGTTTCGCTGCTATCGCTAAGGGACCAGAAAAATAATCAACTGTACTAAATTAAATAGGCTTGGAAATGACAGAAGTCATTTAATTAAAGTGAAAATAAACCAATTTCGCGTTTTAAATTATCAACTTTATGTAACTTAAAATTCAGGTAAGCACTACTATCATTGATCAGTAAACACTCCTTACCGATACCAGCGCTCAAGTGGCAGAAATTTCGCATGTGTCAAACTTTTAACGTCGATCTTTCTAACCAGTAGTAGAATTAACCTTACTTCAAGTCATCTTCCGCGGTAAGCAAATGCCTACGGGCGCCCAATCGTAAGTCAGCAGTTCGGATTGCAATACCATGGCCCTTAAAGAAGAATATAAATATTCAATATCTTTTCAAAAAAATTAAAACCATTAGTTTTAAAAGTCTTGCTCTTCAGCACTTTAAGTTGCATAAAAATAATAATAGCAATTTAAGGGAACGAATTACTAGACTGTTTTATTAATATTTTAAACCCCGACACAAAAAGAGGAGTGTTAAAAGTTTGACGTGTGTATGCTAAATGAATGGACCGATTTTGATGCGGATTTTTTTTTTTTTTTGTTTGAAAGCTGACGTGATCGAATGTGTTCTAAGCTATTATTTATGACGATCTGTGTTCAGTCGTTTGATGATCATCGGCTCTGTTCTAGTTGTTGAAGAGCTGTGAGCAACTTATACAGGTCTGACAGATCCGAAATGCAGTATTCTGTGACTTCAATGATATTACAATAACATGGTTACCTTAACCTGACGCTGCATCATCATCTGGAATCTGCAGGATACCCTACTCCTCACCGACTTACAGTCGGGGGTTTCCTAAATTTTTAATTTAAGTTGTACTTGTAAAAAAAATTTCTGAAACAAAAAGGTTTTGAAAATTATAAATGGCACAAACTGATGTTTATGGACATTAATAACCGTTTTAGAGACATTTTGAGGAAACAAATTTTACTATAATTTTGGGTACCCCTTTTCTGCCCCCGGCCCCATATTACCCGCTTTCCATTTTTTCCTCTTTTATATAGATTTTTGTCAGAAACCTTTGCAGGCATATGCACAACTCCTCACCAAAGTTTCATAGTGATAGGGCGAATGTTATGAGAAAGTATACTGTACGTTACATTCATTTATGTGAGTGTGTTTGTGTGTTTAGATGCATTTTATAGTTAAGGCTTCACTTAGCATGTTTTTAGTTTTTGTTTTGTCACACCTTGTTTTCTGGGATACAGTACTGCAATTACGTTACGTTCACGAGTATACTTTTAAAATCATCCACCCTTTCATTTCTCCACTACAAGAGCACTTCAAATAAATTTAAAAAATTCAGTTTCCAAAAACTACTTTTTCATTATCGCCATATGTCCTCCATGCCCTTTAGTGGCTGAGAAGTCAAACTCCGAGGACAGAAAAAAAAAAAACAGATATTTAAAACATTTGGCTTTCCCAAATCCGCGCTGGATTGCAAAGGGTCATTCAGTAAAGTGATTTCGCGTTGAGTAACGAAAACGGACATCCTCTGAGCGAGCTCACATCTTAGCTCCGGAGCTCATGAGGATGAATCCTCGGAACAGCGCAATACGTAGCATTTCCAAGCCAAACCCTCGCCATTTACACGGAACCCCCGGGGAGCGACTAATTCTGAGCTGTGTTTTTGTAGCCCTGCGCAAGAGTTGACGCTCATAAAATACCCTCTCTCTTCCTCCTACACCCCGACATTTTTATCCTTCTCTCCCTCCCCTACCAATCTCAGATAAAAGTCTGGCGTTCGCGGGCTCGGGGACCGATGCCTGGCGAATAGAAAGATTACACCCCAGTGAGACAGAACGACCCACTTCCACAAGCTGCAGGGGGGAAAGGGTTGGGCTTGAGCCCCGGGAATACAGACTACCAGCTGCAGCGCTCCTAGCGGCCGAATCCCGCCACACAGCCGCGTCCCTCGCCTAGTCGAGAGAAGGTGCTGTATCAACGCCGAGGGTTTTAAAACATCGTTTAACTTTCTTCAGCCTTGGGCGTTCAAGTGCGATAAAGACGTAATTTAATTTTACATGTTTATGAAATAGTGTATGTTTTGTATACGATACTTGCGAGTGAAATTTACTATTACAAAGCAATTTTAGCAAAGTCTAAATCCAAATTTGCATGTTACACTGTCTTGAAAATAAACAAAACCTATTGACTTACTTAAATAAAACCACCGTGGCCCCTGCAGATAATCGGAAAATTAGAAACGAAGTTCCTATAAATTACACAGTATATAACATTATTTACAATATAGAAAACATAGTTTTTAACATTATAATTTATTATTCTAGCTTCGTTTTCTCTTGTGTATATTTGGAGGTTAAACCAACATGGCAGACACTTCCTTTGCTATGACTGGTTGCTTTCCTATGCGTACGCATAAGAAATGAAATATTACAATTTCCAATGTCAGCATCTCTATGCACATGACTACTTTTTTGGTGTTGTGAATCGGTAGCAAAAAATATATAGAGGTTATATCTAGTGCGAATGACCTATGTTTATTCAACAATGTTATATTAATACATAAATAGTTCACTGGGAGTCTTTTTAATGGTTTTGTTATGTATCCTATGGCATGTTATTTCAGTATAAATTATGTCACTTAAGTCAATTAGATTTCACATTTGCATCGCAGCGTAGCATGCAAATATTGGCTTTGACGAACCCCGTATGAGAAAACTACGAGAGTTAGAATTGTTTCGTTAAGAGTAAACTATACTCAAAAGTATACTCTACAAAACCAACACTATTTCATAAAAATGTAAAATAATGACCTTATTCCACGTGAACTCACTTAACGCCACAAACAGAAGAAAAACTTAGAAAGGCAGAAAAAATATGAATAATAACTATGTACGTTTAGCAGAATAAAACTTTCTGTACATAAATTTACTGCTAAGAATTTTATGGTCACTCCAAAACAAGTTTCACTTTAACGCAACATTGGCAAGTAATTTTTAAAATGCTTATTCGTAAAATCACGTCACACTCAATGCCGAACCCTTTTAAGAAAACAAATAATTGAGTATCTCCCGCACCCAGGTAATTAGCTGTTTCAAGTGTTGTACGGGGTCAGTTGCGAAGAAGAGATATATGTGCCGGAGTTTCGAGACGTTATGAAATAGGCTAAATGTATGCTGAAGAACTTAACCTTAATAAAGTATTAGTGGGTATAAAACTATTCTCGTCCACATGGTTCTATGGCCTAGTCGGTGACTGTTCAAGGTAAACCTTAGGAATGACTATGTAAACAATCTCTGAACTGAAGTAATGTTATTTGGGAGAGACTTTTTTTTCTACTTGAGAGTTCCTGTCGCGTAATTATGTTACGTAAAACACAGGACAAGTTCACACGGGCTAATATACTTGTGAAAATGGCGGACAAAGAAGTGTGGGTAACACGGAAAGCTAAGTGACGAAGACTCGAGAGTAGAAAAAGTTGTAATATTCTATTCCGTTGATTCTAAAAAGAATGTCAAGTGAGATGCAATTCTTGAACACAAGAGTCTTGTAAAATCAAACATTTTCGCCTCACAACAAAGAGTAGACGTAATTGGCGAGAAAATATTCAGCTACAAATGCACATATCGCACCTCCAATGCAATGCTAACATAAATACAAATATTTCAATTTGAGAATACAATTACACTGGAACAGGCAATGAACGAATGGACTCGAGTATGCATAGGATAGTGGATTCTAACATACAGGTCATTGAACTTGCTAATTATTCCTTCCCTTATTCACGACTAACGTATTTGATTATTTCCACCGGTGTAGAATGCGCCACATACATAGTTCTCACTGGCATCTTACATAATTCAAGCTGGAGCACATGAAACACGTTATACATCCCTTACCAATTAAAAAGGTTTAAGAACTGTTGAAAGAAAAAGACATTCCCCTCTCGCCGAGCCGTGCAGACGAAGACAGCAGCAGTAGGGAAAAGGCCGGCACAAACAGCAGTTTGTCAGGAATTACTGGCGCGCACCGTGCATGTCGTAGAGATGAGTTATCGCGTGGGGACAGCGAGCCAGCCAGCTATATCCAGCCACACACACACTGGTTGCAAGTCGAGGCAGCTAATACATCTCTGGACTCTGCTGTCCCCCTCACCCTACCCGCTGTACACTTACGTTAAGGTCATGCTAGACAGCAATTTTCCTCTCCTTGTATTTTATATTTGTACCACACACACACACACACTATATATATATATATATATATATATATATATATATATATATATATGTATATATATATATATACATATATATATATATATACATACCTTTTATAGACTAAAATGGTGACCAAATTTAGCTTTTATGAAATTATTTATCTGTCATAGTTTTTGCATAATCGCTTGTTAAAGTCAAAATTTGCATGGCACTGTTTTATGAACGACACATGAAACTAGATTACCAAACAAATACTTCACACTCAATAACGACGTTGGTCTACTATATAAATAAATATACGTTGTATTTAAGCCGAAGAAAATTAAATTTAAAAAATTCAAGAATATCTTTAAAATAATTTTTTGTTGGTTTTCTAGTGTCGTTCTTAAAACCGTTACACGCAAATTTTGACTTCGACAAGCCTTTATGAAAAAAACTATGACATAAGAAAAACCTTCACACGAGCAAAATTAAATCGCAATTTAGGTAACAAAAGGAAAATATGTTGTACAGATAAAAATAATTATGAAAATGGCTGTCTATCGTGATCTTAATACGTCTCTGCACTTACGTTCTGCGCAGACATTTTCTTTCTTTTCCCCAGCCCCTGTGACAGTTAGTTTAGGTTTGTTTGGATTACTGTATATTAGTTGAAATTAAATTAATTTAGATTAGTTTAAATCATAAAAAATAAGTTATGCTCGGATTCAAAGGTTTTGTTAGGTTAGGGAACTACAATAAAATATATATATTAAATGCAGTCTTCTGCGACATGCGCATGCGCAGAACGATGCACCTATAGGGAGAAGGTAAACAAAGACCTTAGCCTTTCGGAAGATACCGTGGGTTCGTCCCTGTCCAGCCTCCACTGGACCATGCAGAGTCTTCGCCTGCTCTCGGACCTGTTATGGGAGGAGCCTCCTCGTGATTTGTCTGTAGTCGACAGCTCAAGGCCTCTCACTAGTCAACACATTACTAAGTGGTTCAATTTGTCTGGGCGTATCCAGGTTCGTAATAGGCTCGATACATTAACTAAGTAACGACTAAATTAAATGTCCGAATTTATTTACGTCGCTACACACGAAATAAACGCCGCTTCTAGCCTCGATGTAAAAGTGTGCCGCCTGCTACTGTATTTACAGCTACTATTTCATCTACACTTGTAAGGAATATTGAAACAAACATGATGAGTAGAGATAATGGTATATCGTAAACCCTTTTTGTGCCAACGTAACCTTGAAAAACTATAGTTTCACGTGACATATATGACTGGGTTATATACGGCTGACCCAACGTAGCTGTCTGCAGACCAATAATAGGCATCAAATATTACAATAGCGGATTCTCATTGGTTTAGGCCACGGTCGTAGAAAAACAGGTCTGGACACTCGCCTATCTAACAATGTATTTTGCTTGACCCCCTTGTTGTTTGGCTGTAGTTTGTCAAGTTACCGAGAATATTGTGTTTTATTGGCGCTGATGTTAGGGCGGTCGGACTCAAACTCCCCTCACTTTTTTCCATTGTTTAATTTAAAAAGTAAATAAAGATTGCTGGAGCCTTTTCTTAAATTTGTGAGTGAAGAAAATATTTCATAAATTGATAAAAACACGTTTTGATAAATTGTTTATCTTAGTGGAAAGGAAGTTGGCGGAGTTTGAGTTCGACCGCCCTAACTGAAGCGCCAATAAAACACAATATTCTCGGTAACTTGGTGAACTGCAGTCAAACAACAAGGGGGTCAAGTTTCCAGGCGAGTGTCCAGACCTGTTCTTCTACGACCGTGGTTTAGTCAAATATGGAAAGAGCTTCGCGTACAAGTTAAAAGCCAGTAATCTATTGATAAGCTGAACGTAAGATGAACCCAGCAAACAGTCAAGTTTTCCCGTGATAAACCATCATATCTAATGACGAGTTTTCAGCCCAGGGGAACACCTGAGGAGCGACTAGGCGATAATTAAACTGCGGTGGTTCGTCCCTGCCTTCCGCAAGATTACTACATGAAGATCACACAACACCAAGCCTTGAACCCGGGAAGATTTCTGTAAATTTTTCTCCCCAGCCGGGACTCGAACCCCGGACCCTTGGCCCACCGTCCAGGAGCGCTAACCGCTCAGTCAAGCGTCAGACAATACAAAGATATTGATCACCCAGTTCAAAAGGAAAACAACTAAATATCTCCAGTTTTGAGTAAAATGCATTTACAAAGATTCCCGTTTCGCGGAACAATCTGTTAATTGACATATTTGGATGGTGTTTATTAGCAGCAAAAGTACACAGACAAGAATTTAAAGTGTTTATAGTCTGCCTTTGTTGAAATTATCACACATTAAGTAAGAAAAAAACACAAATTCTAGAACTTTACTGGCAATCAGACTGAAGTGACACGTTATTAAAAAAAAAAAAATAATAATTTACGCGTTTTTCTCTTCGACAGGGTAGAGTCCACTTCTAGCTATGCGTTGGTGAGCCAAACTAAAAAATTCAATTTTTATTAGTTACTAGCAGTCCCCCGCAGATTTGCTCGCGAGTATTATTCGTTATTTACTTTAATTGAAAAACCTCTTTGTACACAAGATTGTTACTTCAGTCATCAAGTGTTAGAATGTCCAAGCGGCTAGTTGAACTAATTCTGCAGCAGGATAATTAGCTATAGCTGTCCACGCGAAAAGCAGTCTTAAGTTTGTCCCTGCCACTAACAGCGACTTCGCCTGGGCCTTATTTATAAAACTGCCAATTTGACGTTCTATGGTAGTTACAGACATCTAAGGTAAGAGGTTAATCGAATGAGAAACATCTGTTTACCCTGTGCACAACCATTGGTGACGGTGCCCACAATTATATATTTTCAAAATATTCACGTTAACTTTATTGATATTACAAAGTTTCAGTGGGTAAAGGTTTCGCGGAAACGTATTTGGTGCCCCAAACATGAGATTAGTGAGATGATATATCGTCGGTTTACTGCCAAAAATGACAAAGTCAAAATTAGATAAAATTATAAAAATGCTTGGAA
>PNEQ01080343.1:0-15882 GCA_003012365.1 Medauroidea extradentata
TTGTCCTTGTCCTACGTCTTGTCCTTGTCCTACGTCTTGTCCTTGTCCTACGTCTTGTCCTTGTCCTACGTCTTGTCCTTGTCCTACGTCTTGTCCTTGCCCTACGTCTTGTCCTTGCCCTACGTCTATTCCTTGCCCTACGTCTTGTCCTTGCCCTACGTCTTGTCCTTGTCCTACATATTGTCCTTGTCTTACGTCTTGTCCTTTCCTACGTCTTGTCCTTGTCCTACGTCTTGTCCTTGTCCTACGTCTTGTCCTTGTCCTACGTCTTGTCCTTGTCCTACGTCTTGTTCTTGTCCTACGTCTTGTCCGTGTCTTATGTCTTGTCCTAGGCCTATGTCTTGTGCTTCTCCTACGGCTTCTCCCGCTACTTTGGCTAAACTTTGTACCATTTACCCTCGTCTTGCTCCCTATCATTCCTCTCTTTTATTGAATTTGTCAGTTTAAAGAAAATAGAACTTTCTTGTGGCAACTTTATAAACAAATGTAGTCTTCTGTAACTGCTAGGATACTACACCGTACAATTTTTTTTCAACAGAATGGATGTGTCCCATAAGCTCATAAATTTTTGAACAATGAGAAGAGAAAGAATTTTTTTTTAAAAATCCTTAATACTTAAACTTGCCTGCAGCTTAGCTCGGTGGTTAGAGCTGCTGGCTGGTTACGAAGTTGTCAGGTTTACATGACAAATGGTTGCTTCAAAGTAATTACAACAACACCAAAAGTTAAAGGATCTTATACCTTAAGGGCCCTGCCTAACAAGTTTGTAGCCATGGAGTTTAAATAATTTTCAAAGTGATTATTTGATATTGGATCAGTTCAAAGATATTGTTTGAAGCAAAAAAGCATTCTAGTTTAAATTAATTTAGAAATACTGTAGTGGATAAGAAGTTTTGTAAATTTTTATCAATCAAATTAAATTTTTTTTAAATAAATTTTGCCTTGACATTTATGATATTTTAAATATTGAACGTGACAACTGGCACATTTTTCTATGTACCAGTTCTCCTTATATATTTTTCGATGAGAATTCTTTAATTTTGAATAAGTTTTGTTTAGTCTAAATTTACTCATTAAGAATTAATGTAGTATTTAAACTCAGTGGTAGGGAGCCACATAGACATAGTCTGCCTTGCGCTGGACAATATTTGCCACACTGACTTGCTCCTCAGGCTACTAGTGAACCTGACCAACCCAGTGTTGCTGCTGTACCGCGAGGAGCTCCCGGAGGACAAGACCTCCCGCAACTACTACTTACAACTGATTGGTCACTTGCAGGCATACAAGGAGGCTTTTACAGACGCTGCCATCTGGGGCATCTTCAATAAGAAGCTCAGTGAGATAATGCAGATTGTGAGTGACCTTCAAGTCAGCTGAATGTTCAAGTGTTTGTTTAGATGACTGCTGGCAACGCAAGTACTAAATATTGTTTCTCTTCTGTGTTCTTAATCATTACAGTACTTGTTATTAATAAATTATAATTTTAGAAAATAAGTTCATGTAATATGTTATCGCTTGTAATTTTAAAATTTCACATTCAAACAGAATGTACTTTACTTTTCTCTTACATTGCAAAACTTTATAAGGGTTCTCAATTATTGGTAAAACTTTGTAAAATAATTCTATATTTTAATTCCATGAAAGTTTAAAAAAAATTTGCCGTTTCTTTTTTTTTTAAGACATAAGCTTAACCTCGTGTACAACTGGAAGCATATTAATAAGAGTAGCTTCAAAATTTGACTGAACATTTGTTGTGATCATTCATTGTTTTTAAAACAATGAAGTTTTTCATCTCATGAATTGTATTACCAGAAGAAAATCCCCCATATATTTAATAGTCTTAGTTGGACACTTCTTCTATAGTGACTTTGTAAATGTTGTAATATTTTATATCCATCAAGAATTGAAAAAAAAATTAAAGTTTTTTTAAGGATGAAAATGGTTTTATTTTATTAAGATTGGTTTGATGTGAAATTTTTGTGTTTCCTCTATTCTCTGTTGCGAGCAGATTTGCATTTAATTTTCTGTTTTATGAATGGTATACCTGTGATTATACATTTTTGTCATACTTAACTAACATATGTCATGGCTATCTTTAGTGTTTTGTCAGAGCTAGTCATACATGATAGTTACATTAGTATTTTCCTGGCAGTGTTACTGTAATCATGTTGGTACTAATAATAATGCATTGTGAGTGGCAAGGCACCACACTCCGGGAGGCAGACATTCAGTCTAGGAGTTCGTAGGCGTCCACCGTTGCCGGGTGGATCGTATGGAATGAGGTCCTGCAATGGAGACATGACAAAACGCAAGGTCGGGTAAAACAACAGTTCTCTGTGAAAACCATCCGGCTAAATGCAACGTCCGCCACATTTCTGACTGACCTCGTTGCTATGTGAACGCAGTGGTGGAATGACAAGTAGTACGACTACTATGTTCCATGGCCCGTGACAGTACTGTACATGTATGTAGTAGATGGTTAGATTGCATGCATGTATGAGCTGTGGTGTGTCACGCAGGAGTGGCAGGAGCGCAGCGAGGACACTGGCCTCGTAATGGAGAGGGTCCTGATCCTGCTGCGCAATGTGCTGCACGTCCCGGCTGACCCGGAGGCAGAGAGGCGGACGGACAACGATGCTAGCATCCACGACCAGGTGCGCACCACGTGACTTGTGCAGGAATCTTCTCACAGTGTTGTTAGGTTAATGCTGTTGTGCGTGTACGCCAGAGTCTAACGTAGCTGGTCAGTGGTATCTGCACCATCATTTCTGAGATCACAGCGACATTGTGTTGTTTATACAAGGTGAGGGTGAATTAATCCAACAAATCTCATCAGACAAAATATTACCTGCCACTTTTTCCATAAGAGAAGTATACAAAATAACTGCCCTAAAAATTCTCGTGTTACGAAATTACTGAACTTTTAAGTTATCTTGCCGTCTTGTTTTTTTTATGTTGGATTACTGAAAACTAGTTCATTGTTCTGACAAGACAGTATTTATTGTCTGTTTAGACATGCTACACTATAAGTCATCACAAATACTATTTGTGTACAACTTCAGGCTTAAAGACAAATGCAAATAAAAAAAGACAACGTATGTTTTCCCAACGATATTTGATAATTTTATCCAATCACATTACATATTATATGTTTCATGTATCTGGTATACTGAATAGTAGTCATTGATACAATACTCTTTTTACATGAAAGCATTTAAAATTAAATCAACATTTTTGGGTTACTGTAGCTACCTTACTATTGAATTCAATTTAATGACTAGCAGTACTTACAATTAATTTGTTTGTATATTTTCAATTACGAATCACCGGTAACTTTGCGTTGTTTGTTGGTTGGATTCACACTCCCAATTTATTGATACAGTTCTAGACGTAGTTTCATGTTTTTGCTTGTTTTATTCCTGGTGGTCTATTTTCTTTGTGTGGCACTGTACTTGCTTCTCCTAGCGTTAATCTTTCCTATAGGATTTTTTTCAGTTTATAATTGTTCAGTGTAATAGTTTTTCCATTATTGAATGTAACATTTAAAAGTTCTGCTCATGTTTCTAGTAATGAGATTTCATTGGACTCACATGAATCATCATGCAGTATTATCATCAATCTACTTTTTGAAGAGTCTGCAAATTAATTAAAAAATTTTTATCTTGGGAAATAAGGATCAGGTGAATTTAAGGCCTGGAAGTTTCTTGGGAAAAAAAAGTGGTTACAGTAAATAAAATATCTTATATTGCCTGTTTTGGATTTGTAATTGTGGTAGTTGTGAACAGTTGTAGCCTCATATTTCCACACAAGTGTCCACATAAAGTTCACATTACATTGTACGTGCTTGTTTCTGAAGTTCTGATGTTGTGTAGGAGCTGAGCGGAGAGTACTGTTGTAGCTGGAGTGTTGGTATTACTGATTGTATACAATGTTTGCCAGGTGTTGTGGGCGTTGCATGAGTCTGGTATGGTCGACCTTATCCTCTACATTTCCAGCATGGAGAGTGAACACCAGTATTACATGCACATTCTCGAGGTAAATGTTCTCTCGTAGCTTGCATTGTGTTTGTTGTGTTAATAGAAGTCCTATTGTGATGCATTCTTACCTGCAGTAGGTACACAATACCGCAGTTAAGTCATAATGGTGAGCAGGTCAACAATAATTTTTTCTTTAAGTGGAACATTAAGTGTTTTCAACGAAACATTAAGCAGAGACACTATAATGTAATTTTTGGTAAATATGGTGTAAAGTTAAGCGACTGCAATTTGGTTTCCAGTTTACGTATAAGATTGGTGTTATTTTAAAATTTAAAAAATTGGTATTCAACCATTTTGAAGAGCCCCAAAACATTTTCCCTGTTGTTTTGTTTTGCTTGTAAAACTATGAAAGGATAGTTTAAAGTGTTTATTCATTTGATTTTTAAAGGAATTGCTAATATGTTGAGCAGTTATTTGTAAAGCATAACATGTGTGACTTGCTACAATACAATTAATGCACTAGGTGAGGTCTTCCTTTACGAACTTGTGATCATTTTAATTAATTAGTTATAGGGCTATGCCAACATGACATTTTCGTAAGTCGACTGAAAGGCTGGATGCAACTTATTAAAATATTTAAACCAGCATCAGGAAGTTTGATTTAAGCTGTGTTCACTAATTTTGCAACTCAGCCTGTTAACAGCTCAGTTTCTGTTTGAACAAATTTCAATGTTTAAATATTTGTAATGGTGACCTTCTGTTCCTAAAGTTTCAAATTTGTAATAGTTAAAAAAATATATTTTTGGCGCCATAATCCCTTCATTATACCAAACGCACGCTGTCAGAAATATTTGTAAAAATATTTGTTTATGCAAATTGGTTATTTTCCTTGTAAAAACAAATTTTATAAAGTACTAAGCTAATTTTTTTATGTGACTTGGTTAAGTGTTTAACATAAGTTGGTTCAGATATATTTGAACAAACTTTTAGAATGAAGACAAATTTTTCAACACATTTTGTGAGATGTTTATTACAGTTTTTTTTTCTTCCCAGCAACTTTCCTACTTTATTTTGAAGCTGCATCCTCTCATTGAGTTCCTGTCTTCCATCAGAGGAAGAGTCATGTGAGAAGGGGGGAGGTTCAGTAGCGCCACTGTAAAGCTGCGAAACATCCACAACTTGTTATCTGAAGTGAAGAGGCCGCCTCTAACTTGACTTGAAAGAGAAGTAGAGTGGTGTTCGGACTTCGGAGGTTCTTTGTTTGGCTCGTTGTAGAAGTTTGGTGAGCGTCCTGTTTGTTCCTGGCCAGTTGTAGTCTGCAGTCACTCTTTGTTCGTCGTCGTATTCCTTTACTCGGGGTCTTGTCAACACGTGCAAGTGCAGTTTGGGAAGTTTTGTGTTATGTGCCGTCTAGAACTTGCAGTGCCACGGTGTGCGTGTTTCATGTTCCTGGCTCATTTCCTAACTGCTGCGTTGTTTTCTCACAGCAGTTCTGAAGGTCACAGGTTACCTTTCCTGCCAAGTCGCTGCACAAAATACAAATACTTTGTTCCTTTTACTTTGGAGACATTAGCTTCAAAGAATAAGATGTCTATATTGATATCCACGCAGACAACATTTTACCTATATTGTGCAAGATTGTTTTACCACACACATATTAAATTATAGGACACAAATGTGAATAGTAGACAGTACTTGAACAGGAGCAGGGTTATGTGTTGACTACCGATAAACTTAAAAACACCAAAAAATGTGTTAAATAAACCTCAAAATTCTGAGTTTCTTTTATAAAGTAACATATTTAAAAAATTTTTCTTTCAGTACAACTTAAATTAATTTTTTGCTGAGAATATGTATCCTCTAATTCATATTAAAGTACAGTACGTACTCATAAAAATGAAACTCACATTGTCAGAAAAAATAAAAATTTGCCCTTGAATAATTTAAAAATTGGTCTGAGAACAATAAAGTCAAAAATTTTTACAAAGTTACGTACTTCCTGGAAATTACTTCATATAATTTATGTCTTAATATTCACTACCAAAGGAAGTGTAGGTATGCTGAATTCTGCCTAGTAAAATACCAGTTTTAGTGGGTTTTTAACATTGTTAGAATAAGATAAATTATTTTTCTTTAATTTTTTTTTAATTTCGTGGATATTTGTTTTCAGGATTTTCTTGATACCCAATCTATGTATGTTTGTAAAATCACATTACAATAGAATCCCAATTTTAGGAACACTGAATTTAAGAGGTTGGCGATTTTACGTATTTTGGCCACTGTGAGGCCTCATAACATAAGGGTTATATTCTACGTATTTGTTAAATCTAAACTCGTAAAATCAGGATTGTACTGGATTAGTTTGTGATAATGATCATTAACCTGTTATTTTGTGAAATGCGTACTTTTAATTCTAAAGTTACAGTATTTAAAATTGTTGTGAGTTATGTATGTAAATTGCGAACATAACACCAGAATATCCTACACTCTCACATCTCGTCAGTTTGAATTTTTCCCCTGCACCTTAGTTCACTCCCTGGCCACTAGGGTAACCAATCATGCGTCCACTGCCACCATTGCTCAGTGTGCCTGAACTCGCCGCCTGATGAAGCTGGCGCAGCCAGCGTAACATTGTGCAACCGCACACTCACGCAGCAATGTGTTCGTCCCCTCTTATAGGTGTCTTTATGAAGAAGTACCGGCCTGTGAGTGCCTCAACCCTCTGTCTATTTATTTAATAACCTAGCAACCAAAGCCTCTTTCACGTTGACGCCCCACCGCTATTGTTATTTGATATGACGCTCGCCTCCCGAGCTTGTCCATTTTGGAGGTTAGGCCTCACGAGTGCACCTCAGGTCTCACCTGTGTTAACGTAATTTTTCCGATGCCAAATCTTGTAGAGATAAGAAGCGTTGTGATATATTGTACTTACCTGATGTCTTAATAACGTCCAGAGATGAGAAAAACTAAGGTTATAAATATGTGCCACGTGTTTTGTAAATAATAACCACAGTTGCCAATGCCAGGACTGAAATACAGCAAAAAGACGTAAAATAATTAAAGACACGTTTTTAAGTGCATAAAGATCTCTGTAAATAATTGAAGTGTGCTCTTGTTATGAAAAGGTATAAATGTAATGTTATTTTTATTTTTACGGCATCGTAGTTGTAATTTTGAGACCTGCAGGGAAGTTAAGCGCCATTTTTCCCGATCACGTGTTTTGTTTGTAAGAAATGCGTGGGTGTTAGGAGGGCGACCCTGCAGCAGCAGATATCCCTTCCACTGCCTCCGCCATCTTACCACCCACTTAACGGGACTTTTTCCCTCCCAGACCCCCTAACTCCGGGTATATAAGGGGCGCGCTGGCCCCAGTTTCTTCAGAGTACGCTGGCAGCTCTCTGCGCTCCAGACTCTCGGCACACTACACACTCTACACCTACCCACCTTAGGGGCTGGCTTCTTGCAAAGGGAGCCCCCCGAATCACTCTACCGAGGTGACTTCTTGCCTAAGGGAGTCCCTCACCCCTCTTACCTTTACACTACTAGGGCAGTGCCGAGGGAAAGGACAAAAGGGACGCTGTCATGCATATCTCCCGCGCCGCGGCCTAAAAGGGAACATACCCTATAGTACGCTCTAGCCACCACGTGGTGTGCTACTACCGGGAAGTATTGTGATATCTATGGGTTTGTGCAAATACCACGTGTATCGGGCGCGTAGTTATAAAGTATCCGTGTATCTATCGCACAGCATCCGAGTAGATGGACCAGTGTATTTTTAGATTAAGAGTCGTAACGTATTTCAGTGTATATAATTGTGTATAAGACTTGTGTAATAGTGCGTGTACTTCGTGTGAATTGGGATACAATACATAATTCTATCAGCATATTCTCTGTTATTGTTCTTTTATCTTTTCTCTAAATGAGTATCGCCCAGGAGGTATTAGAGATCCATATCAGTACCAGCGATATTGACGCTCTATACGAGCCTAGAGAGAGGGCCGCCCGATAAAGGCGACAACAGGTCCAGACACCCCTTTTAAATCCACGTTTGATACCTTCCCCTCAGAAGGTACCCGGGCCACAATTATCATTCGAGGATTTCTGCCGTGAGCAATATCGTGCACTCACGCGCCCCAGCACAAACGAACAGAATTTGCCTCCTAAGAAGCGTCGCACACGCAAGCGCAACAATGCTTGTCTCAGCCGGATCTTCCGCCGCATGACCCGCAAACCACCGACGCTGTTGAGTCCCATCAAGACTCCGCCCCAGGGCTCTCCCCTTACGCACCGACGAGTACAACAACTCAAGATCGAGGCAAGTCAGGACCCTAAACCGCTGAGCGAGCGTAATCAACGATTGCTGCGAGACTTGTTTTAAATACCAGGTGAGTGAATTATAAACCTGACCCAGTTAAGTGAGGTACTCCGCCCCCTTCTGTACGATCCGAGCGTGGCTCCCCTCAGCTCACTCACTGAGGCACGCCTCGGGCCGAAACTTTTCCCTTCCCACCCGATCTCCGAGGGACACAGCCCGTCTTAGCCGGCACAGGCTTTCACCCCTCCCTCAGAGACGACCTACCACCACGCAGAAGGGCTGCGTCGAGTCAACGTATAACATAAATGTAAATGTATTTATGTATACTTTTTTGCTAGCTAAACTTGTTGATAAAAATATAAATAATAATACAGATGTCTTACATTTTAAAAATTAAGTTGAGATGAATAATAAAACCATGTAATTTTTTCCTCACTCAAATCATTTGCTGAAGTTAACAATCTTTTACAATTTTTGAGATTTCAGGTGAAGAATATTGTAAATTATATTACTTTTACCAAGTCATACAAAAAAATAAAAACTTATAATTTTGGTATGTTACATGTAGGATATTTACACAGCTCATAACTATGAAAATTTGTTTGCAACTTCATTTCAGTTTGGATTTTGTGGCTATTATGGCGCATAATTAAATTACCAAAAACTGTTAGTATTAAGTTTATTTTCTCTGAGTGATAATTATTTCAGTAGAATATTCAATGAATGATTTGGTTTTTGTTCAAAGAAAGTATGAAATTATCAGGGAAGTGAGTTTGGTTAGTTTTATTTAAGTGTCCCAAATTTAGATTTGTGTCTGATGCTTAGAAAATGAACTTCACTTTACGACACATGGTGACTGGTGCAACGCAATATCAGGTTGTGCGTTATATCAGAAGTTGTATAATTGGTCAGTTGTGGATCTTTGTGCATGTTTTTGAGAAATAATTTTTTAAAAATTTAGGTACTTAAATAGTTATGTACTATGTATTTATGTTCCTCCACAGATATCCGGTATGACATCATTCATTTGTAAAGATAGTATTATATTATATATGAAGATACACAGTTTCCACACAGGTCGTGTTGGCACTGGTGTTTGTAGATAGTGTCGTTGATGATGCGGGAGCAGAACCCAGCAGTATTAGCGAGTGCAGCGCTCCAGCGGAGTGAAGTGGAGAAGCAACGTGACGAGACTGAACTGCTCGCCATACGACAGCAGGAGATGGAGAGGAAAGTTTCGAAAGTCAGGAAATACGCTGGCTCCAGGTGCGTATAGATTATTCTACATGTTCTCAACAGATTGTCTTAATACAGCTCAAGTATGTATAGTGTAGTTGGCTCTTGCAATCATCGTCGTGGTAAGCTTGCCTGGTTGCTGCTCAAACCCAGAGACCAAGCTAATGATATGATACTGTAGTTTCTTTTATGTTTAGTTGTTAGCTTCGTGTTTTATCACTTTCAGGCACTCAAGATTTGGAGGCACATTTGTCTTGAAAGATGTCAAGTCCATCAGCGATAACGACTTGATCTACCACAAGCCACTCAACAATTTGGAGTCTCTTAACTTTGATCAAGAGAAGGTGAGGTTCTGTTCTGGTAGCTCTTGGCAACGGTTCATGCCATACCTTCAAGTACTGCAGCCTTTCTACACTACTTGCTGACCTTGAACATTGTGCAAATATTTGAGACAACAAAATAAAGAAAAATCAGTGCTTTCAGTGTAAGAAAATTGGTAGTTGAATGTCTTAATGTATTTAGAATTTTTGAGTTCAGCGATATCCCAGTAAGTTATCCAACATTCTTCAAAATTCAAAGAAAGAAGTTAATATAGTAAGCTACAGTTTCTAATTAAAATATTTTTCATTTAAATGTATGATTCAATTTTCTGACACTTAAAAAAAAGTCCCCAGTTTTTGTTAAACTTTCGTTAAGAAAAAATATAATTTTATTTCAGTTTTACAAAATTTAAAAATTATGTTCATATTACAGTAGTTTAAAATTTATTGTAAAAACTTTTTAACTGTTGAAATATCATCTTAAAACTGTAACATAAAATCAGAACCTTCATTTACATGTAGATAAGAACACAGGTCACTGGACGTCATGAGAATATAGAAATACTGTAATAAGAGAGGTCGCTAATGCATGGACAGTGTCGCTGCGCATCACACATATCACAGCTTATCTTATCACTATCTACAGTATTACGTTTATCTACTAAAAGACTACACACTTCAAGCTACACGTCTGTAATTTTGAAAATTCAACATGCTGATTGGAAACAAGTTTTGCGCCTCTCAAAATGTCTAAAGACTGTTGTTATAATACCACATGAATTTGTTAAGAGCAAAACAAGACGAATGTGTTGGCCTTTACTTCATACCGTCAAAAAATAAAATTGTTTGGCTCCTGCTTAGGTCCCATAGGAAAAATACTACAAGTAAAACCTTCTCCAGTTTGGTGCGCTTGAATAGAGGCAATATTCTTCCCATAGAGCGTTGTACTCTGCCTCTTATCGCTCCACAGTTCCCACCTGTTAAACATGGCAATTTGTGACTGGTACAAATTCTTTTAAGGTTCAACGTACTGTATATCAAAGTAGACATATTTACCACATATGTGTGTTTTCGTTTATATATTTGCCTACTTAATCACCATACATTGGAACATGTATGAATTGAACGCAGATCTGTTGGACAGTAGTCATATAATCATGGAACATATTCTCTGCTCTTATTTTTTGTTTGTATTTCAAAACTACATACATTAAATGTCTGTAAGTGTATTGACATTTCTCATCATTCCCAAAGAAACAATTACGGTAATAGAGGTTACTGTGTATAATTTTGACACGTACACTTCAAAGAAATAAAGTTCATTGAATTGGTATTGTTTATTATTTTTAATTTTTACATTGAAACTTAATGTACATGCACATTAAAATGAAATGTTCGTATAGTCTCCATTTTTTGTTAAAATTAAGTTACATTTAAAACTGATTGAGTTTAGTTTTAATTGTCACTTATGTTACATTAAACTCAAATAACAGTTTCTTCATTTTTGTTTTGTTATGTAAATGTGATATTTGCACAACTGTAGGAAAAATTATATTCCTGCCACCGTACATATCTCTTTCCATGTTCCCAGAGCAAGCAGAAGCGACCAAAGAACCGCCTGCCGATGAAAGAGGAACTGGCAGAGAGGAGGTCGGCGTACAGCATCCGTCTCTTCCTGAAAGAGTTTTGTGTGGAGTTCTTGACCGGGGCTTACAACTCTCTCATGCACACCATCAAGGTATGCTCTACCACAGTCAGCTTCCACGTCAACAACCTAGCTCCTCGTATTATTGGAGGAGGGATACCTCTATTAGGTATTGCTAAACGTTTATGTAACATTTGGAAAGTTTCATGGAGAATTTGAATATAATTTAAGATGATTGTATTTGATTGTTTACTTTGTATTTGTATTTGTGTTCTTCCTAAAATAGATTTCTGATTGTGCCTTTTTTTTCTCTTTATGTATTTTAAGTTGTTAGTTAGTTGAACTTAACTTGCAAAGCCATAGAAGTTTCATTTATCACAGTATACTGATTGAAGACTCTTATAAATTACAGGAATTAAAATTTATGCCAAATACTATTACTTGCATCAACAAAAAATAAGAATTTTTTTCCTCAAGAACTTGGACATTACTCAATAAAATGAAAGTGAACGTTAGCAGTGTTTAAAAAATTTTTAGAGTAATTGCTTTTAGACTGTTATCTTTCAATGACTTTGGAAATACTGTATATAAAACGTGGAAAAAATATTATAATTGCTTTAACTGTAGGTTAAAAGGCTTGATTTTAAAGATCCTGATTCCTTCGAACTCCAGTTTGAACAAATGTTGAGGCTCTTTGAAAGTTGTCGAGGAAATATGTATTAAGTGATATGTATTATAATTTTTGCAATTGTAGTAGGAATAATTATTTAATAGAAGTTGTAAGTTCTTAACTAAAAGGCAAGAAGAAGTAATAATATTTGTGTTTGCTTGTGCTCTCCGTCATACAGGTATCTCAGCCTGACAGACAAATTGTCAGGAATTGTGAACTTATGTGAAAGGTCGTGTTCTGTCCTCCAGGATGGGCTGGTACGTGCAAGGACGCAGCTAAACGATGAGTCCTACTACCTGTGGGCGATCAAGTTCTTCATGGAGTTTAACCGCCACTACAACTTTAAAGTGGAGTACGTGAGGTAGGTAACTGCCAATATCACGACTTAGAACATTGCCTCCTCTTGCAATTGTCTGTACTTGTCGCCAGACATTAATAGGCATTTATTTGTAACTTGTAAATATTATATTTCAATGTGGTCAGTGTAATGCCGTGGTACGTAGATAACTGTACATAAAATAATCTTTTAGTAATATCCATTTTTTTTGCAGCAGGGTAAACATGAGGAAACATAGTGATAAAACACTGGACTAAAATTGCAAAGATAAATGTTCAGTTACCGGTCTGGTCATTCTGATTTAAGTATGTTTTAATGTTTTCTTCTTCACAACTTCTCATACGTAAAATACAGTATCGTGTACCAAGGATGTAATGACTGATTTTAAGCAAACCTTTGTTTCACAGTGTGTATTCTGAAGTTTTCATAATTTACCTCTTAGGTAAGTTGTTAGGTACGTACTGTGTACTGAACTGCGTGTTGAGAAAGTGTCAAGTAAACAGCTGTAACAGTACAGGAAGAGTAAATGTGATGTGTGGATTGTTGGTGCAGTGAAACAATGCACGTGCAGACATTCCATTACGTCCAGACACAGCTGGACAACTGTTACGAGATGATGGTAACAGACAAGAAGAAACTGCAGTTGTGGTCCAAGAGAATGCATCTGGCTCTCCAGGCTTATCAGGCAAGTTCTTCCAGGAATACAGTCATGTACAATATTCTGGAGTGTGCTTCATCCGGAACTCTGGTTGGCCTTATTGTGTCTATGACTTTGTTTACTTGCGAACTTATAACTGTGGAACTTTTCCTGCTGTCGTAAACTACATAGCTTAACATTGCTGCTCAAGAACACTAGAGTGTTAACATGTTCATGCTCTGTTTATAGTGCTGCGTATTTGGTTAGGCGTCTGTCTACAGTGCAAGACGTCCTGGGTTCGAATCCTGCCTTGAACATGTGTGTGTGTTCTGTTGTTCCTTCATCTCATGTCACCTTCATTGGCTCGTAAGGCCTCGTTGTTTAAGGACTGTAAAACCCTCTCACCTCATCTCAATTTCAAGTACTTTTCTGCTGAAACGGTGTGCTTCATTCAAATTTTCTCATAAAAAAAGACAGTGGAATCTTTGAAGTTTTAAGTTTTGCTACAAGTTGAAGCAGAAGGAAAGAAGTTATTGAATGAACACAATTTCATGTTCAATTTTTCCAGGAGCTGCTGTTGACTCTTATGGCAATGGATCGCTGTCCTGAGGAAAGTGTCCGAAATTCATCCAAAGTGATTAAGAACAACGTGTTCTACGTGATAGAGTATCGTGAACTTATCCTGACATTGTTGCTGAACTTTGACGAAGTTAAGATGTCGAGGTAATAAACAAATTTTTAGATTAAATTGTAATTACATATTGGCTATAGACATTAAAAAATTTACAAAATAACAATGCACACATTGTACAATGTGAGATATAGCTCTTGTATAGTAGTACACAATATACTTTAATGTTTTAACCACACCAGCATAACACAAAATATTAAATTCGGAGATGTTTCATGAATTTGGTGTAAGTATGCCAAGCAAATGGATAAGTTTGGTGTTTTCAGTAATGATAAGATAATGGTATTCCTTTTAACATGAAATTGATCAAGTTATTTACTGCGGGGTTGACGTGTAACTTTGTTAAAAAGAACGTTACAAGTGATGTGTACTGTAGAATACTAATTTTGCAACTGTTGTTTTTATGAGGTAGCAATTTTATGAGGTTATTCTCAGGCGCCATGAGACCTATCCCCATTTTACAATTACTGGATTATACGAGGTAGCAATTTTATGAGGTCATTCTGGGGCACCAAGAGGCCTAACCCCCTTTATACAATTATTGGATTATACAAGGCAAAAAAAAATTAAGTCTTTTTCAAAATTTTTATTTGAATACTCAATACATAATTCTAATTCAGAATTTCGAATATTTGTATAACTCTAATTACAACTATGCAAAAATTTAGAGTACAAAAATGGAGTTAACACTTTGTACTGACATTTCAAGAAAATAGGCTAAGGGTTGTCATAATTACGTGAAGGTTAAACATACAATACTGTACAATTCCGTCATACAGAACTATTAACCTAAGCTATTGTCGTAGCAAATATGAATGCAATGTCCAGTTAAGATATTCATCACAAAATCATTATTTATTTAAGGAATTCCATCAAATAGACATAAAATACAACACGTTATGCCTGCAATTTAATTTAAGTTTTCCACTGCAATATTGACGCCATTTTGCGATGGTTGCTGCCAACAAGCATGACTACACCAGTAAGTTGTGCACTGACGTTAACACAGAAATAAGTTGCAAAGAAATATCGTAGTTTTGCAGATGTACGTCAGACTGTTTTTCTCTAAATTATAGTTTAGAAAGTATCGGGATTGCAAACCATTATATTTCACAGAATGTTACTTGCCTTGTGGTTTCCTTAAGTTGCCTTCCACGTAACTGAGCCCTCCAGCTCGTGACCACTCATTAACCACGACGTGTTTATTTGTTCACCACATTGGTTGAGTTCTAAGCATGTGTAGTAAAAGTTGTATGGTAAAAAAAATGAAACTTTGCATGTTTTATTAGCAAGTGGAAACCTTTTTTTTTTTTTGTTCTGATGTATTTTTGCAAAATGGAATTGAACGAACCAGCTAAGAGATCCCTCAATGAAGTGTGGAATTATTTTACATAATTGAGTGATGAAAAAGTTGTAAACTGCAATAAATGCAAAAAGGCAATAAGGAATTGCAGAGAAGAATACAAAATTCCAACAGGCAAGCAGTACTCTTTATTTAATATTTGTGCGGTTGTTAAAAGATAAAAGTGCGCAAGACGTTGCGTGGAATGTGTTACTTGAATGCTATAAGTCCCACTAGCTACGCTTGCTTGTGTGTAAAACATTTACAAAGTTGCTTCTGCATGGATATTATGAATGGCTTTATAAAAACTATAATCATAACCAGAAACGTGCTGAAAGGTGCTGCTTGCCTAAACTTCCGGATGGTATAATAAAGCTTTTCATTTGTGTACCTGTTGTTTGGCAACCTTGCAACATTGTTTATTTTCATCTAAGTATGAGTAACAAAAAATAACTTTCTTTTGTGTTGGAACGGTCATTACTGTGAATTGGCTGTGTTTGTATTGCTCATTGCTTGAACATAGGGTCATTCCATTTTAAATCAACAAATCGAGGTTGCTGCATGATTTTAGATTTTCACAGAATTTTGTAGGTTGTTGGAACATACTATCTAGAGTACAAAAATATCTTTTTTAGATTTTTAGTTAAAACATTTTTTTATATATACGCATTAATAGATACAATTGCGCGCTAAAATTTCGCTTTTTAGTACT